>PYUH01000040.1:3202951-3214750 GCA_016808085.1 Suaeda aralocaspica | reverse complement strand
TCACTTTTGTGGTTAGTGAATGAGCTTCCTATATTATTTGTTAATTTGTGATTATTATTATAAGCATATTGTCATTTCATAAACAAACATTTAATAAGTTTGCTTTGTCAAGTACGTCAATATTCTAATATTCCTTCGTTGTCTAACAATTCTTGCAAATTTCTATTATGTCATTTTAATTTCAAAGTAGTCACTACAATTTCCTTTTTATCAATCGCGTTTACAATGTTAGATAATTAAGGATTATGAGAAGTAAAATAGTCAGATAATTAAGTACAGTCTTAAATATATAAGGTCCTGTTCTACTACATACCAAAATCATCATTAAATTGAACTTAACTAAATAGGGCCGAATTGAACTGAAATGAATAAAGATGAATTGAACTGAAATGCCAAAAATTTAAGTCCGAAAGAATAAGACATTAATTCNAATAAGACATAAATTCAGATAAATTAAAATATATCAAATAAAACTATAAAACGTGTAGAAGGACACTAGTGTAAATGTGTAATAAGTTATGCTCAAAAAAAAAAAAATTCTTAATTTAACTCCATCAAGAAAGGACAACAGCATAATATAGCTTTATTTCAACGAAAATGACAAAATAATTAATCATAGCTTTCTCTAATATATGGTTGGGTATATATGTATAGTGAGAAATGGATCTCCATTTCTAGATTATTTATTTCTAGTAGTATTTAACATTATCTGTCAAATATTCAGATAATCAGATTCATCAGCTTATATTATATTATATTCTAAAGTTGAAAGTGTTTAATTTAATAAACTTAATTAATTAATAATTGAATTATGTACGGATTACATATGACTAAAAAGCTAGGTAGAATAGTAATTAATCTCATTGTACCTACTAAATGAGTTAATAAATGATTATTGGATCCATCCTTATAAATGGTTTTTAGTATTTTTATTTGTTATCTCCAAATTATTTGTTTAATTTGAATATTAGTAATATTGTCATGCGTCTTTCTGAACATATTTGAACAATCATGTAAAACTATTATTTGTCTTCCTTTGTTGTGACAACGGACTCTTATGCTTTATTAATAATATAATTATTTATGAAAGATTGGATGCTTTGTAGTTTGTACTGTCTGTTTTACATATATAGTGTACAAATTCTCAATCAAAACGAAGCTATACGTACTCAACTCTTTTTCCCAAGTTAATTGGCAGTTAAAATTTTTTATTCAAGTTATTATATCCTACTTGAATCCGAGCTAATTCGTCGTCTATGATGAATTATAATTAATTCGACTAGGCCGGATTTCCAACTCAGCATTTTTTTTCGTTATTTATAAGCTATAATAACTATTATTATCATTTATTTTTTTACAAATATCATTATAGTTATAAATAACTAAACTAATAAAACTATAAATTATGTGTAAATATAAATAATTATACACATATAAGGTCGCTACTAATTGGCTATCACCAAATTAAATGACTATGGTCCTAAAAATCCATAACTGATCCGATCACATATACCCAAAGGCAATTAAAAATCTGCTTCCAACTCCGTGCAAATAATTCGATTACAGTCGGAGGTGGACTAGGATCCTACATATTCCGATCCGAATCCGACATGTTGTTATCCCTAGTCATGTGATTTACTTTTTATTCATATCACAGTGATTTACTAGATAATATCCGTATTTATAACGAATATATTTATTAATATCTCCACATAATACAGTGTTTACCTACATTACATGGGTTGAACTGACATAAATTTTTCTTTTTATACGAATAAAAGTAAAACTCGGCATTATTACTTTGATTGGCGTAACCAATGTTACTTTATTGGGTAGTTGATACTAGTAAGATTATAGTAAGATTATAGGTGTGATGTGGAACTAGCTATTGATAGAATAGGCTATTACAAACAACTTCTTGCAGGTGTTGTCAATCAAAAACCGAAAAAGCATGAGAGTAAAGCCAAATTATGGAAGAAAAAAAAAGTAAACCACATTGTTGCATTGAAAAACGGGACATATACCTATATTGATACCAATATTATATTCATAAATCAACAACAAATAGCATAATATTCACACGTGGACTCGTGAGATATCACACGTGGCCATACCTACCAATTTGATAATGGTGATGGCACATACAAATTTACGTAAGCCTACTACTACTTGGTAATTTTTGGCGCGCACCCTTAATGTGTTATTATTATTCTGTTACTCTAGTATAAATATACGAGCGTTGCAAATTAGAACTAACAACTCCAAATATAAAAATCAAGTTTTGCACAAGAACAAAAATTAAACACGAAAACAACCTTCAAAACCCACTGATTTTCAATTGTTAAGTTTAGATAACTGTTAAAAAATGGATAGCCCAAATACTAAAAATTCAAAAATTAATGAGGCATTTCCAATAATTGAAGTAAACCCTACACAAAACTCGTTAGGGAACTCAAATGATATGGTTAAGGGTGTGATAATAGAGGGCACACCATCTCCTCCAACAAGTGACCAGATAAGTAAAGCAAAAATTGTTTTGGAATGTAAACCATCACCTGTGTACATTTCCGATGGACACACGTCATTCAATATTGAATCATCTCCGAGTCCACATATGTCATCCGGATCAACTAAAAAATGTAAAAGCATTTTTGCAAAGGTGAAGGCAAAATTTGGTACCCCTCAAACATGTACGCAAGGGAAGGTAACAATAAATCGTCCAAACATTGTTCTACCACCTAGGCAACTAACTTGTTACTTTGAGGCTTTAGGGCATAACACTCCTGAATTGGATTTTAATGATGTTGATTATTTTAAGAATGAAAAGGCCATTGATGATTTTAAAACCTTAAATAATCAGGATATATGGAATTTAGTAATGAACCCGAGTCAACCATTAGGAAAACTACGCGAATTACATATGTTAACTAGTAGAGGTGATTTAATTCCCGGTCATTTACCTAATATTTCAGATATGTATGGTTTGCATGATGCATTTATTGTTCTGTTGGAGTGGGAGATGCAAAGAATGTTAAAAAAGGGATCATATAAGTTGTTTCCAGATGATTTAGTCAGAATTATGGATCCTACACCCTTACTTAATCTTAAAGTACCAACTTATAGCATGGAATATTCAACCACTCGTGTTTGTATGGGTAGTTATACGGATGCGTTACATGTTGTTCAAATTCCTGAGAATGATTCTGTTCTTGGCCTCAAAGTTTATAAAAAGACATTAATTTTACCAAATAATGTTGACGTAAGGAGGAGCCCTAGACCATATCATGATATTGTGTTAAGTCCAATAGATGTCCAATGTTGCAAATATATTATACCTCTCATGCCATCATCAACTGTAGTTTGTTGGAATGCAAGGGGTGTTTCGAGACCATCGTTTGTAGAGAACTTTAAAAAAATTGTTCTCAATAAAAATCCATTGGTTGTAATTGTTTTGGAGGCGCGGGTATCAATCTTTAATGTTGTGTCAATAGTTCAAAAAGTTTCGTTTGAATATCGTTGTGCTGTGTATGGCGATGATCAAGTATCAGGAGGCGTTGCTATATTTTGGAAATTCAAGTCTTGTGATTGCAGGCAGACAAAAAACAACACACCTTGTGTCCTAAGTTTGGAGTTTGAGGTAATTCATGCCATATATGTCCACCTAATACTAGTATTTTATATTAATATTTATAAGTAAATATATTAAGTGATATATATATATTTTTTTGGGAATCTATCACCCTAGAACAAGGAAACGACTATTTGAGAGTGACAGCAGTGACAATTCTGATTCAGATGAATAGGCGGAATATAAATATGACAACATTGAAAAATTATGCTGTTGTTGTTGCTTTATTATTTCTTATTGAAGGATGTTGTATGTTGTATTATGTGATAATCCCATTTAGTGGACTAATGGTATTGTATGTTTTATTTTAGGTATGTTAAATGTGGAACAGCTGGTGTAATATTATGGTTTTATATATATTTTGAATTTGGCAAAAAATTTACATATCTATGTATTTTATGGTTCAACGGTGAAATGTGTGATTAATTGTTTTAGTTAAAAATTATGTGACGTTAATTGCTCTAATTATGTTGTTAATTGCTCTAATTATTTTGTTGAATTAATGTTGAGCTTTGACCTTAACGGTTGAAAAGAGCATTTACCATTTTTTGACAAAAATTGAGAAGCTAATTGAATTGCCATTTGACCAATGTGGTCCCCACCGTTTTTATCCCCTATATATCTAGTTATCTACTTCCCTTCCTCTCATCTTTAGTATCACAAATCACTTGATACCCAAATAATCAGTTTGATTTTTATTTTGCAAAATTTCGCATAACTAATGGCTATACTCTTTCCTTCGTTCGAAATTACACACGGCGAAGAAGACAATAACAATGAATTGGTAAGTTTTAGTAATTAATCTATTCTTCCATTTTGCATTATATAATACATTGCTTACTTATTTATTTTTACCGAATATATTTGTTAATCAATCACATGAAATTACATGGAAATCCATGCATTAATCTTTCTTCAGTTTTATTATTGTTTGCTAATTCTTAAAATCACTATTTGAAGAGAGCATGTGAAGTCTTTGATGGTATAGTTGTGCATTTACTCAACAAACCTCTTTATATGTCAATCTAGCGTTCATCTTTTTTGACATATTGTATTAAACTATTAACTGCTCAATGTGCACCTTTTAATGTAATTCAAGGGTCTAGATTTTCTGACATTATCCTCCATTTAATTCATTTTCTTTTACAACAACTGGTAAATTAAAAAAGGATGGCTCATTTCAGATGTGGCTTAAATAAAGATAAATTAACCTTTTCTCCAAATGTTAATCAAAATTTTACCATGCATGTATGGTTATCCAAATAATGGTATTCTTTTTGTTCTTTGGAAGAAACTAAAGTCATACTTTCAAATAAAAACTGTGGGTGACTGCTAATTATGAATATCTATACTATATATTAAAAGGCATTCCATAGGTGCACATGAAATCCATGTATATACATATTTTACATAGGCTGTAGTTCGAATTTTAGTATTACTGTAGTTTGTGAGTCGATTTGTTTTTTTATTATATTGGAAAATATCAAATACTTTGTGACTATTATATTTGTTTGGAATTGATATACTCCATAGATGATATAGATTTTCTGAGATGCTATAAATTTGTTTCAATTTATTTCCGGAGATGATATAGATTTTTTGTTAATTTTTCTTTGTAAATGTTTAGTATTAATTTAGTTTGTGACTTGGTTTTTTTGTGATTGGAAACATTCAATTAATTTATCAATTTTAATACCTTAATTTATACGATTCAATTAGTTAATACGGAGTATGTCCTTGTTTATTATGTTTTACCTTAATTTATACCATCATAACGGAGATGATATTATTATGTTTTACCAATTGATCATTTTTTTGTATATAGGTACTACCAATACATCATAGATGGCCAAAGAAGTTAAAAGGACAGTTTATACAAATTAGGCGTCAATTAACAATCTGCGAATATACTGTTGGTTTCCACCTACTAGAGGATGATGACCAATGGATTGTTATTGTCAAAGAGGGTTATGAGCAATTCATAGCAAATAATCAAATTGAGTTTGGAAATCAAATAAAGTTCTACTACATTGGGAACAACTGTTTGGAAATAAAGGTATGGAACACTAATGGAACATACAGGTATTTAAATGAGATTCCAAATTACCCATTAAGAGGCATTCCAAATGAATCGCCGGCACCGGGTGCCTTTATTCAAGATCATGTTCTTGCTGCCAACTTTTTTATGGAAAACTCTCAATTGCCATGCTTTAAGGTCCAACTTACTGAGTATTACCTTACTCAAGGGGTGCTGGTATGTCCAAAATTTGAAAAAACTATCGCATTCTAGTTATTAATTAAATTTTTTTAATTAATGTTTACTTAACTAGGTTATTTTTGCAATTTTTGATAAAAAAAACCCTACAAATTGATTTGTTTATGCATGGTTTATGTTATGTTTTCCACAGCATGTGCCTCAGGATTGGGCAGAAGCAAACCTAGGGGGCCATTACAATCAAGATATTAAAGTGAAGGTTAAATACATGCGTATGGATTGGGATATGAAGATGGTGACTTGGTTAAATACAATCAGGATTGGGATATGAAGGTTAAATACATACTGGANGATATGAAGATGGTGATGTACTGGAAAAAAAATGCATTTTTTGCAGTCAAAATATGGAGGAACTTCAAGGAAATATTTGAGAGAAATAAAATTATGAAGGATAATGTCTGTTGCTTTGAGTTGAAATCTGGATTTCCAAATGTAACCATGAAATTAAGTATTTTTTAGTTGCTCATTATTGCACTTTAAGAAAGGGGGTACTTTGTTTTAGTTTAATTTTTAATATTATGTTTAAGTTTATGTTTAGAATATTTAGCTTTAATTTATGTCAATCAAAAATTATTGTATAATAGTTATTAAGTAATAATGTTTAGTAGTTGATATAATTATTTTCAAAAAATTGTTGAGTTACACGCCCATAGGTGCTGTAATTCAACAAAATGTTGGCCCACTACAATATATCACCTCTACCTAACTCTACTTCTCTTATAAATAGGTATCAGTTCTATCAAAGAACATCAACCACAACCAATTTCTAACTATTTATCTTCTCTTCAATATAAACTTAAAAAGATGTCCTACAATCATACTATTACAACTGGTGTACCTGAAATAGATACGCTTCTAGGTGGAGGAATTAGAACTAAGCAAATAACAGAAGTTGTAGGTGAAAGCAGTTCTGGCAAGACACAGTTTTGCCTCCAATAACTACTTACTTGCCAACAACCACCATGCTATGGTGGAGTAAGTGGCAATAGTGTTTATCTACACACAAAGTTTGTGTTTCCTTCAATAAGAATACAAGAAATTAAAACACACATGATCCAAAAGAAGCCAAGTCTTTCACATAGCTTAAGTCTAGACAACATAACTGTCGTTGCCATCAAGGACTTGAAGCATTTGTTAGAAACAATAAATGGGCTAGAAACAGTATGCTCACTTAAAATGGAATCAAACCATAAGGTAGGATGCATAGTACTGGATTCCATAACTCAACTATTTAGATCTTCTTTTAACTACACAAAATAAGACATGTACAGGCGCAATCATCAACTCAATGTTGTCGGTTATAAGCTGCTTGACCTAGCAATAAAATATGATTTAGCTGTTATTGTTGTTGCTAAAGCAATGAGGTGGGGTAGGGACTGTGAGAATTTCGCTGACGTAAACTGGATGCGTGAATAGATTGGTTGTCTGTTGACGTACCCTCCAAGTACCTGCAAAAAAGGGACAATAATCCTCGTAGGATTATTTCCCCCTCCGATGCTTAAGTAAGTATTTGAAGGAGAGTAAGTGAACAATAATCAACAAGTAAACAATTCTAGAGAGAAGTTTTAGAGAGAAGTTTTCCCTTTTTAGTAAGTGTTTTTTGTCTTAATTTTCAGTGTACTTGTTATCAGAATTTTTGGACTATTTATAGCCTCAAGTACAATTTCTTACCCACTGAGATTGTGACACTTGTCATCATCTCTTTGATTATCTTCCTTCATTTGCCTAATGGGCTTTTTAGAAGAGAACTTTAAGGTCCCATGGTTTGTTTTAGCTCTTTTTATCATTGGCGAATAAGAGCTTGACATGTGGCAGATACAGAATTACAAATGGACTAGTAAAAAGGTGACACGTGGCAGTGTGGGCCCACTCATGGCAGACTCATCACTGCCACGTGGCAATCCCATGCTGGCATTTTAAGGACTCGTGGTCCAATTGTGATATGACACGTGGCCATGTAGGGTCCACTCATGGCAGACTCATCACTGCCACGTGGCAATCCCATGTCATCTCTTTATAAGAAAAATAGGGACACGTGGTCCACTCAGAAGCTGACACGTGGCAGCTGACTTGTCATGCCACATAAGTTATTATAAGCAACGAAGTCTCTGATTACATCCACTACAACAATGGGAACAAGGTCCAAACACCACCTATTCTTACATCAGGAAGATTAGTGGTACCTGCATTAGGTAAAACCTGGACAACAAGAGTAAGCACACGATTGTGCTTACAAATACATTATAATGAACGGGAACGACAACGCATTATTAACGTTGTGTTTTCACCATATCCCCAACAAATTAAAAGTTGTAAGTTCAGATTAGTTCATGAAGGATTTGTTTCTTCATCATAATAAAAACATTGTATCTGTTTGGTTTTCTTTTTTTTTTTTTTTGGGTTGAATACGATAACAATTTTCAATAACATAAATATATGAACTTATAGTTTAGCTATTACAACCACCATCATCGAACAGTACTTCATATACAATCAAAGGAGACAACTCTTAATATATGATACCATTAATCATGACCATAACTACGACAAATTTATATAATGTATGATATCAACCATGGAGTTATCAACATGGAGACATGCTTTGACCACTTAAGAGTAAAGCTAACTGTGCACTCTTGCGGATCTGCCTATTTTGCTTCATTAACAAACTCCTGCGCATCATTCTTGTTTCATTGACGCCACAATTGGATAAATTTCCATTTGAATCCTAAAAACACATAAAAAATTAAGTAAAAACCCTCGTCAAGAATATGATAACATATAATGGTTTATAAAATTCAATCAATAAGTACCTCTTCCTCATCACTCTCACTTGGAGCTTCTGTATCACGCGCTTTAATCTCACAAGGATGCACTTCACCATAGGCAACGTCGACACACTAACAAAAAAAATGTAACTAAATCCATGAGTATATAAATATCAAAGCATTGCCATGCAGCCCTTAGTAAAACAAATATTGAAATCTTACCCCTAACAAACCAAAGTCTCCCGATGATGGATTTCTATCATCACTACATGCAGCCCGTATGTTTGTCATACTCCATACTTTAATACGTGGCATAATTCCCCAACTTATAGGAGTCCTTCTTAATCTGTCAAGGTAAAAAATCTAAACACATGTGTTGTTAGAAAAATGCACTAAAACTATACAATATAACAGCTAAACAATTGATTCATTTACACATAAAATATTGATGAATAAAACCAACAGCTTTGGTTATTTACCGCTAGAAAGAATGTACAACCACCACAACCACCTGCATATCCCTCTGAATAAAATCTTTTTCCGAAATCCTCAACATAATACATTAGCTTCTGTAACACTAAGGCACACCAATCAAACTCCCTAGCATACTGTGCACAACAAACAGCTGCTACTACGTCATCAGCGAGTCGTGGTCCTTGCGTAGGGCATAAAACCAAGTCTATTGCCAGCAACAAAAATAACATTTTAAATTCTTCCTCTTCTTCATTAGCCCATTGACCTTCAGCAATAGACATTATTTCAGAAGTCACGTAAATCCCAGCTCTACTACCTCTTTCGGTTGTTTTGCCATACTTCCTGTACAACCAACTGATTTGTTTGTCCATTTCCTTCCCAGAAGATTCTAATGGAACTTGTTTGCCACCCTTTGGGATACCTAGAACCCATCTAACTTGATTTGATGATAATTTATACTTTATCCCATCACGTGTTAGTAATACACCATTAATAGGATCAACACGAGTCATCAACCAATAGCATAAACTACGTGGCAAGTGTTTGAAACTTAAGTTCAATAACCCTCCAAAACCCATTTCTGTGACCCACTTATTTCTTTTTGAATCAAAATTACTACAGATTCTACCAAATGCCTCGATGCTACAATTAACATTAGGCTTCTGCAAAACCATACCACATAAAACCATCACCTTATTTGATCAATAAGCATCATATGTAATAATTTCATAATATATAAATTAGTTTTATATTTATAAAATTAAACATTTTGTTCTCACTTACACGCGGTAGTTTAGCTGCTAATGTGCTGAGTACAACACCATCGCTTTTCACTTTCCCACCAACAGAATCACAATTATCCTGCTTAATTACAAAACATTGAAAAAGTTACTATAATTTAAATTTCACTTTAACTGAATAACAACATGAACTAACCTCATATAGCCTTTCATTAACCCTAACTGATTTCCCTTCCTTACCACCGCAACCCTAAAAAGATCATAACTTCAGATAAGTAGTCTATTAAATATATCATAAAATCAATTTCAATATCTAAACCAACAAATATACCTTTATATTTTTCCGCTTTCTACAAGGAACAAACTCATCATCATTTACATCTGAATCTAATGAACAAGGTTCATCCACCAGCATTTAAAATGGGTATAGATTTTTTTAAATTCACCCCTTGCTACAAGAATCTCACCTGAAATCATTACTAATTAGAACTAAATAAATCTGACGACAACAAATTTATTACTATAAAAAAAATTATAACTAAATAAATCTGACGATAACAAATTAAAACCAAATCATTACTATAAAAAAATATCATTCAAACAAACATCTTTAATTCATCTTATAATTTATTCCTACCTATTACTAATAACAAAATTGTAGATTAAGTAACATATACATACCTCTCCTTCTAGGTTTTGATCCACAATTTGCCAAATATAGTTCTGAGAAAAATTAGCTTAAAAATATTATTGTTGGAGTATTTCCCCTTAAAATTTTTAACACCATATAATTTAATTTTGGGTTTTAGATATTTGGCAGTTTGAGATAAATTAGGTCCATATTTCTAGTTTATAATGTTTATAAAATATAATGCAATTTGTGATTTGTTTGAGATATATGAAAGCTTTGATTTGAATAATTAACACTTGTAATATACCATGTAAAAAAATATCACAAAGGAGAGTGTAGTTCACTCTCCAAAAATCGTCAACTAACGTTCACATAAGTTAACTAACAAAGTTTAATGTTTTTTACTAAAATACCCCTGTCAATAACCAAATCACAGTGATTGCTTGGTATTTCCCCGTTGATATCCATTTCTTTTAATTATTACCTCCAATCAATGGGGCGCTTAATAATGTAAAATGGGGGAGCCTTGTATTAATGTATCATGAGAGGAGATGACACAAACCTCTCATTTAATATTAATTTAATTATGAAAAATGAGTGAATAAAAAGAAACAGACCAACCAAGAAAGTGTAAAAAGAGACGAAAAGGTATTGGGTAATGGGTAATGGGTAATGGGTTTGGTAGAGATGAAGAAAAGAAAAGGAGTGAGAAGGAAGGAGAGTAGTAAATAGTAAATAGTGATCCATCTTCAATCAGCATTCCATTCCCGACCCTAGTCACTATGAACACCTTACATTCTCTATTCTTTATGGATCAGTCATACATCCGTATTCCCTAAGAGCAAGTGCTAAGTTGAAGTTGATCTAGTGTAGTAAGAATTCCTGAGTTGCAGTTTGCGGGAGTCTTGTTGATCTAGTGTAGTAAGATTCAAAGAGTGGTTTGGTTAAACAAGGGTATGTAGAATTGGTTTGGGGGGAATTGGAAGTATCATACTTCATATGAAAAGAGATGGGCAATGTAAACGGGAGTGGAAGTCCAAGTAAAAGTGAGTCAGGGGTAGTGGAACAACAATATGAAATTGAAGAAGAGGATTCTAATACTATTATTGGATATGGTGGTGGTGGTGGTGGTGGTGATGGTGATGGTGATGGTGATGGTGATGGTGATGGTGGTGTATCAACTGTAGGTGTTATGGCTGATTCTCCTCCTCACTCTCCCACTGGCATACCTCTTCATTCTCCTCTCAAGTTTGCTCCTCAGGTTCGTCACTTGCTTGCTTGCT
>PYUH01000040.1:3187323-3202941 GCA_016808085.1 Suaeda aralocaspica | reverse complement strand
TTTCCCCCCCCCCCCCCCCCTTTTTTTTAATTCATTCTATTAGTAATTAGTAATTAGGATTTGTTGATTAATTAAAATTATTGCAATCTTCTCATTCTCATTCTCAATTCAATTTCTTATTTAACATAACAAACATATAGCCCCCAGTGGCTCCCATCCAAAAACCTGATGAATTGCATATCCCAAATCCATCTTGGTTGGATGATGGCGATGGCGATGGCGATGGCGATCAAGGTATCCCAACTATGATAACTTGGAGTTATGCAGCAAACAATGTGTATGTCCAAGGCTCTTGGGATAATTGGAAGACCACAAAACCCTTACAGAGATCAGGCAAAGATTTTACTCTCCTCAAGGTTCTTCCTTCTGGTGTTTACCTCTACAGGTTTATTGTTGATGGTACCCCAACTTTTGCTCCCGATTTACCTTCCACTCTCCATCACTCTGGATATTACTACAACTTCTTGATTTGCAGGTACACCCCCCCCCCCCCCCCCCCACACACTTTCCTTTCTTACTCTCATACATCATTATTCTTAAACTTACCATCTCAATTTACTACTCTACTACTTCCCACCCTCTACTTTCACTATCTAACATTCACATTCTTGTTTTATTAACTAATGCAGGATTATGTCCCTGAAGACACTGAAAGTATATCAGGATTTGATCCCCCACTATCTCCGGATGGTAGCTATAATAATACTCAACTTAACCAAGAAGATTTTGCTAAGGAACCACCACTCGTTCCACCACACCTTAATATGTCCTTACTAAATGTTCCTTCTCTTTACACTGAGGCCCCGCCACCTTCTCTTGGAAGACCTCAACATGTGGTTCTTAATCACCTTTACATGCAGAAAGGAAAGAGCGGTCCGTCTGTTGTTGCACTTGGTTCTACTCATAGGTTTAAGGCCAAGTATGTAACTGTTGTACTCTATAAGTCTCTGTAGGGATGTTGTTCTGAGATATCTATAGAGGGCTGGGTATGTTGGTAATGGTGGGCATAGAGTAGAAAATGTAATGCACTTTTGTTGAACAATTAACTACATAATGAATGCATGGGAGTACCATCCTTCAAAAAAAAAAAAAAATGTTATGCTTAGTTTTGAGCTTTTGCTTTCTCTGCCTTTTTTTTTTTTAACCTTTGGTGCTTGCCAGTTTTTAGTCTTTTACATCTTACATCTTCTAACAATGTCTATAAGAGTTATATGGGTAATTTTCTCCATGGCTTTGGATCTAAAACCAATGATGGTCTGGTAAAATTAACTTAACTTGCAACGGAGAAGACGAGAAGTTGACGTGATTAGCCTGTCTGGCTAAATTATTCTACTGTCACAGTTCCCTGGTTTATTAAGCAATCAATTAGATGCTTGATTAAAGCTAACAACTGTTAGTCGGCGGTTAGCTTATTACCGGGAAATATTCTTCAGCTCATCTAAAGTCTAAGAGTAATAGGATGAGATTATTTGTGCATCTTTAAGCTTAGACTTAACTTCTTCAGGCTTTTAACCTCTTAATACTGATTGAAGCTCTCCTGTAGTTTTATTTTCCTCTTCCAATTTTTATTTTTAAATTTTTAAAGTTTATGAAAAAAATAGAATACGAATCAAAAGAGTGTGTTTCTGCGCAGCTAAAACTAAGATTGCAAGAATAATGATTGTTATGTGCCAAGTGACTCTAAATTTATCTCCAATAAAAACTTTGTTCCATACAACTAACTAAACCTAAACTGTGGTTAACTTCAGTGCACTACCTTAGATGAATAGAGTTTCGGTTAACTTCAGTACAATACCATAGATAAATAATGTTTGTAACTCAGTCAAACTCGTTACAATAGCTTCTGTTTTAATTCTTCAAATCCCCTGTGTGCAGGGTTGAAGTAAATCGCTTACTGCTTCACATTCAAGCCATAGAAGCTGGGATATGACAGCTATGCCCACACGATATCTAAGCCTGAGCCTCCAACTCGGATATTAATCAGATGCATTTGAAGGGCTCAGCAAGCAGAAATGTTGAGCTACAACGGCCAGTAATCAGCATCATAACCAAAATTGATTACATAAAATTTCAACCACATTGGGGTTCATCAACAAAATACTTCTATAAATGTGTTATTTTGGGATTTTTCACACCGCAAAACCATACCAGATCCTAATCTGAATGCAACAGCTGCATAGACATTAAAACTACTAAACTGAATGGCACATATGCATGGCTTTCTTCAAGATCAATATCAATGCGCAGGACATGTAGCTACCACGATCCCCGGGGCAGTGGGGCACGATGCCAATGGGCAATGATCAATCTCTGTACCCCACCATTTCAAATTCTTGTCCTCATTCTGTAGGGCGAAGAAAATCAGAACAGCCATGAAAGCTGTTCCGGCATCCAAGGCTGCTGATAGCACATAGTTGTACCTCTTCCACCATTCTTTCCTGTACTTGAAAACAAAATAGTTGAAAATGGTACCAGTGATCAGCCAACTAGCTATGTTTGTTGGTGTTGCTGGTGGCATCCCTGCGAATCCATATGATATAACCGGAATGTTGATGAGCGGGATCCATTTGTTCTCAGGGAACATTTTGTGGAGTATCCAAACTGGAACAGGTAAAACTGCTCCAATAAGGAAAAGCCACACCAAGTTCCTGTACAATCCTCCTGTCCCAAAAAGCCTCTTCGGCCCAATCAAGCCCCAGATAACAGAAGCATCAAATGTGACTCGGAATTTGGGGCACGTCCACGGGCTGTTGGGATTAAGGGATTCCACATCACATATGTTATCAATGGAGGCCAACATCCACCATGCTACTGCAAGGTTGATCACACCAGCAACCAGTGTTCCCACAAGCTGTGAATTATAGTTGAGGCAAAAGTGTAGGAAGTTGGTTAGTTTCAAGCCTATCAGACTTTCTCTGGATTTATTGAACATTCTTGTAAAAAGGAAAGATAAAATACCTGAGCTGTGTACATGGTCCTGGGTGGGATTTTCATGTAGTGGCCAAGTTTTAGATCAGAGAGGAATGACAGAGCATGGACAGTGCTGATTCGTCCATATATCTTGAATAGCAGATTAGCTATGGGTTTCCCAGGGTACACATACCCAAATATGAACTGTGCTATTATGTCATACCCAGGTTGCTGCATTCATTCACAACATTTGTTCAGAAATCAGGACAATCCAGTATATTAGATTAAGCAGATAAAGTGAGCGGGGTCTGGACTGCAGTATGTGGCTAGTACTCATACCTGGTTTGTGGTCGCTTGAATAACACCAATAGGAAGAGTAACAATCCAAGCCAATGCAAATGCAAAGAGCATGCCCCACCAAGGCAGCTGCACATCATCCTTCCAAATAAACGACATTAAGAGGGACAATACTGCACTCACCAGTAGCAGGATAAGGAACCACCATTCAGGCACTTGTTTGTATTTGCCCATCAACTTAGCATGTACATCTTTTTTTACATTTTGCATTGCGGACCTGCTCTGCCTCCAGATATCCCTGCATGTCATCCCATAACGAATTACAAGGTTAGAGTGTTGGCCTCACACCTCACTGACTACTGGATTGACCAAAAGCAAGTGTCATATGTACCTTCCATGGAACAGAGCAACATGGGTGAGAGTGGCAGTGAATCTTGCAAAGCCAGATCCAATTGAAAGGGCAAAGAGAGGACTAAGATAGAGTTTCCCATATGCATTATATGCTGCAATGTTAAGGTCACGTTGTGGGGTGAGAATCTTTGTGGTATCATATTTCAATCCATTGGACCGAAACAGCTTATTGGAAAATATAGGAAATTTCCTGGCATCGAAAGTGTCAAACTTCCAGTAGCACACAGGGATTATAATGTAAACGAACATGATGAAACCTATCCCAACATTGACAATGGAAAACCAAGGAGCCACCAGTGGGCTGCCATGGTAGGCAGAGATTCCGGCCCAATCCAGGGTGAAGGCACCGACACCAAGCCCATTGTAACCTGATCCTATCTGTTGTGCTGTTATACTCCGAGGCCAAGCCCAACACACCCAAGAAAAAAAGGTCAAAATTGGAAACAGATAGCCAGGCAGTGCATAATAGGCAAAGCTTGCTGCAAAGAAGATGAGAAAAAATTTCATCCTGGTAAGCCCTTTCTCTTTATGCTCCTTCTCATGAAGTGCCCTGTGGCATCAGATTACTCATTGTCAGATTTCTGTACACTTTTATATCTCATTGTATGATTATGATTATGATTATGAGTATTAGATCAAAGGTTACAATAGAACTTAAAAAAGTTAAGTAGATGTGCTTAATATCATGTTGATGGAAAGTAAATATAATAACTACTAGTTATGAGTTGCTGTGCACTAAGACTGCACCAAAATAACTACTCTAAGGTAACATAGCTGAGAGAGATCATATTGCCTGAATTCAAGAGTGGGATAGTAGCATACATGTTGTCTAAAGGGCTTCACCAAAATATTTTTAGTTACTATCAAATGGGATGGTCTACTATTTGCTGTTTAATACTTGAGAAAGTAATGTTGCAGTTATCATTTTTACTTGATCATAACAAGAGCAGTTTTGTTAAAAACAGACATAAAGACCATAAGGTTAATGCAACACAGTACAACAGGTTCATTAATATTGGTTGGAGAATTGTGTTGGCAACGCTGAAATATGCGATGTTGTTTAAGTAGTTATTATCATAAATCATCAACACAATATGTTTGTTTAAGAAGTGATGATGATAAAATGATACGAGTATAAAAAAAAAAAAAAAAAATGCGCCATATTATTCATCATCATAAGTTTAGATTTTAGTTGATCTTACTGGGTATTAAAATCATATGATTACGACTATTATCAATAGCATAGTACAGCCATGCTCCCTGGCTTACGCTACGTACCTCAATACTTCTATCTATTTACCAAATGTCAGATTGAGGGAACGTGATATATTTTAAAAAACCTATTATCTTGACCTTAACATTATGGACATACTCTTCTGATGAGTTTCGTTATATATTTTATACAGAGTGTATGAGTAATTAACTACTACGTACTTTGCAATAAATGGAACCATGCAATGAAACAATAAAATATAATGATGAAATGAGCAAGTATTATTTGAAGCTCTTTAAATGATTTTGATTCGATCTTTGAAAACAATGGAAACTTAGCTTTATTAATATGCTTTATAATCATATACATTATTTGATCTGTTAGTAGTTAGTAAAACATTATTGAGTACAATTTTATCCATACAACTGTAGTACTGTGTATAACTATATATGGTTGACTAAGAAACAAGCTAAGGAATGAAGAAAAACGGTGTGTGTGTGATGTGTGTGTCAATTTGTAGGCAAGCAAAAATCATAAATATGGTGGGCGTTGAAATTTAGGGGGTGGATTAAAATTAGCTGTCCTATTATGAATGGTGTGATGGAAAGAGGTGGGCTCATGATTGGCTCACCCACCACTTCCTCCTCCCTAATTTGATGCCATGCACAGTGCACTTTCAGCCTTTCCTTCCTTGATTTTGACTCTTACTTCTTTCTTCCGCTTACACACCCTATTCCTCCTAATCTACTTTACATTTTCACCATGTAAATGGCATGCTGTATTGTAATGATGTGGACAGCTATTCCACGTCTAAGTGCTTGACAATATCCATAAACTTTATTTTTACCCTTCGCTTTTACACCACAAACACCCACCCAATCAAGTAACCCACACTTCTTTTTACCACGTCACCACCCTGCCCCACTTGCGTCCCCCATCGCCCTCTCTAATTAAAAATAAATAAGTAAATGTGAGATCTAAGGCGCCCCCACTAGCCAACAGTGTCTGGCCAGGCGGCGGCTCAAGGACTAAACCGACTCAGTCAAACCTCATCATCATATGTGATGTACTTGTTACATCGGCTATTTAATTAGTAACAAATTGGTGTGTAGTTGGTGCAGAATTGTGTTGTGGAAGGCTAACCAACCAAAGAAAGGGTATGGTGTGCAATTTTCCTTAGCTTACTATTTACCCAAGTTTTATGTTGGTCTTTGCACAACATAACTTGATAACTATGTATGTATGAAAATATTCTATCCAATAAGTGTTTATTATTAAAAGCATTTTTCGTATTATATTTGTTGCTAAGTAATTAAACATTAAGAAAGAGGTTGGTTTTGGATTAGTTGGCAAAGGAAAATGATCATTTAGGATAGTTAGATAATTCATGATCTAATTATTTGCTTTTATGATTCATCATGTTATAATTAATGTGATCTATAATTTCTTTTACTCAGTAATTATTGTTGAGAAAATAATATTCATAATTTGATGGAATAAAATTATAGCAAGTATTATGCAAGAGAGGAGTAGTATAGTATATAAAAATTAATACTCGATCAATAATTAGAGTCGAATAATAATTAGGGTGATTGGTACGTAGAGAAAGATTGGAGAAGGTAGGTGAGGCTGGAGAGGAGGAAATAAAAGAGAGAACGTAAAAGAAAAGGGAAATATTAATAAAATAAGTGAGGACACCATGACAGCTTAGTACGTGCCCGTCGGCCCGGCAAATCTACATAGGGAAGGGTAATCATGCATGCAGGCAGGGTCATCATCACACAATGGCGTACATACAACATACAATTCAATCATCGATTTGCATCTTTATTATTATGGAATCTCGAGGCCGAGTCATTACTCCCAGCTCTATAAATAATTTGTATCAGTCATTAACTTGACTATACAACAATATGTGTAAACTCATCACTCCCTCACCTCACATTTGCGCAATTTCTCTATAAACACTTTTACGGATTAGTTTTTTACGGTACTTACGTATACATACATAACCTCATTTCCTATTCTTATATTCTCCATGTAATTGTTATTAATCCGTACAACAAAAATCAATCAATCATAAAAGCTCTCTTTTGTTCATTAATGTGACCCCAATTTTTTTTTTAGGAAATTAATTGAAAAAAGCCATACGGCATCTTATGAAGTACATTGCAATATTGCATTCCCAATTTTTCTTGAATATACAATAGTCCATCTCTATGTCATAGCTTTGGGAAAAAATTCCTTACTTGACCATATAGATTGCATCCTCAATTCTACCGTTATTGCAAATGTGTACGACTTACAACCCATGATCCAATCTTTCAAATAAAACTCTAAACTCTCACAAAAGGAGAGAACAAATCTAGAGGTTGGAAAGAGATCTCTCATAAACAGAAGCAAGGAAGATTTTAGATGAAAAAACAAATTAAAAACAAAGGAAATGTAGCTCTTTCCGCCATCAAAGATTTTAGATTTTTTGGTTTTTAGAGGGGGTGGGAGAACAGAGAGAAAACACACGAGTTTGTTGTTAAGTTGAAGTTTTTATGCAAATAATCTTAATTTATGTATATTACAATTAAGATTTTCCTCGCTTATTTCATGATAATAATATAAACCAACATTTTTTTTTTCTCCTCATTCAAGTGATTTCCTCTGTTGTTAGGGTACCCACCATTTTTAATCTTTAATCCAATACAAACTCAATTATACTAAGATTGAAGACTATGTACATGATACACCTTCAACATTTTAAGCAAGCTCTAGAAGTTTAACTGTTTAAGAGTCATTCACAAATTATTACCCCAATGAAAATATATAAATATAAAGTTGTTTACAAAGATTGCATTGATATATGTGGATGAACAAAAATATGAATATTATAGATCAAAAGTACAAGTGTACGTAATAGCTCCCTCAATGCTAAATTAATTACTATTACACTAATCATAATAGCTTCTAATTCAAGACATATATCTATTTCTCAGCTATAAAAGATATATATGAAAATAAAGTATATATACTCTAAACGAATCAACTATATTATGCAATACATATATGTGTACTATTCTTTACACATAGACCAAAAATGAGTCTAACGAGTTTATTTACATTCAAGCCGCAACAACTCTCATGTGAGGGCCTCAAACATCAGTCTTAATAGATTTGTTGTGAGTAGTACCAAAAATTAATATATAACAAATAATATGGAACAAACTAAAAAGGAGTATAATGGTATATATAAGACAAACAGCCAAAGAGTGTTTGTTTAGTTGCACTTGCCACTTGCCACTTGCCACTTGCACTGCCACTTGCCACTTGCACTCCACATTCCCTAATTGCATCACAAAAAGCAAGTCATACATTATCGGTGTGGGTAAACTAATCCAATACCAATCACAGCTCAGATTTTTGGCCTGTGTTTACCTACCGTATTCTCTAATGATCCTCTTAGAGATTCCCAAAATTACATACGATGCATTTGTTTGTTTGTTTAACCACGTACTCGCTTCAAATTAAGTTAATTTCACAAAGTCTATCATCTTCATTTCAGTTGGTTTCTTCTCAATTGGTGTCACTTAGACTTGTAATCCCTCTGATAAAAGTTACTTTAGAGTTAAATCTTTTCATTCCAGCAGCTACTAGAAAACTAGCCTAACTCCCGTTTAAGAATTAAAGGCTTTATTCACCAATACCCTAATCTTTCACACAAATGCAATATTTATAAAATATCAAACATAGTAGGTGATGACAGGTTTTAGATGGTTTAAAAATGAATATTTTTCCATCTACGGAAAAGGCCATAAGAGAGATAATTACGGGGTGATCATATGGTGAAAAATGTCCCTAGTCCAATCTATTCGGGTGAAAAGCCTTAAAAGAGTTGTTACAAGGTTTTAGACGTTCCTAGAAGAGGTTGTTTTTCTCTTCCCCAGAAGAGGCCCTATGAGAGATGATACTGTCTTTAGGGGCCCAAACAAACCGTTTGAAGTCCATTCGTGGCAATAGCACGTGGTAAGAAAGGGTGAAAAAACAACGGGGCCCGAGTCAAACACAGGCTATATCCAAGATTTTTTAGGGCTATTAACCTCCAACTAAGCTATTTGGGATGAAAATACCTTAAGAGAATTGATAACAAGGTTTTTTCGGTTTACCGAAATATTTTTTTCCCTTCCCGGAACAGGCATAAGAAATATGATTACATGTCTTTAAGGCTCAATACTGATCGTGGGGAATCCTATGGGGTCCACGTGGTTAAAACAAAAAGGGGCGTGAAAATGATGGTGCCACTAATGACCCCTCCGTAAACCTCAATCATAGGCTATTATCCACTCTTTTTGGTGTTTCGGGGTCCCAAAAAAATGCCAAAAATGTTTTGGATTCCCGTATGGTCAAAATACGATCAGACCAATTAATTTGGGGTGAAAAAGCTTTAAGAAAGATAGGATGATAACAAGGTTTTAGATGGTTCCAAAAGAACGAACCTTCTTTTACTTCTCTAAAAAGGCCATATGAGGAATGATTACGTGTCTTTAGGGTCCAAATCAATTCTGTTAGTCATGCGGTGGTCCATAGCACACTATAAAAAACGAGTCGAAAAAAGATGGGGCCCGGGATGGCCCTTTGGAAGCCTCAATAAAGGCAATATCCACTGTTTATTGGGTTTCAGGGGTCCTTAAAAAAAATTGCCAAAAAATCTTGGGTACCCTTATGGTCAAATATGATTCGAGACCAAGTAATTTGGGGTGAAAAGGCTTAAATTAAAAGAGATGAAACAAGGTTTAGATTATTGTTCCCCAATGAGGCTATACCTTCTCCGAAAGAGGCCATAAGAGGGATGGGTAAAGGTTTTAGGGGAAAAAAACCTATCTTGGGGGGTCCTGTGGTGGTCCATAGTACGTTATAAAAATTATGGCAAAAAAAAACGAACGGATCGGACAACCCCTCCTAAGACCTAAGCAAAGGCTATTATCTACTCTTTTTTAGGGATCTATGGTCCCGAAAAAAAAAATTGCCAAATTTTTTTCGAGTGCTCGTATGGTGGAAATATCAACCTAGGCCAAGCGATTTGGGGTGAAAAGGCCTTCAAAGAGTTGAAAGCAAGGTTTTAGGCGGTTCTCGAAGAGGGTATTTTTCCATTCACCGGTAGCGGCCAGAATAGGGATGATTAAATGTCTTTAGGGGCCAATTTAGTCGTTTGGAGTCCTGTGGTGGTCCATAGATGTGATTAAAAAATTAGGGGGGGGGGGGGGGGGTAAGAGGGGCCCCAGACTGCCACTCTGGAGGCCTCAATGAAAGGTTGTTATCCCCTGTTTTTTTTTAGGTTTTGGGATCCTAAAAAAGTTGCTCAAAGATTTCCAGCGTGCCAGTATAGTTAAAATATGAACCCACCGAGGAGGTTTGGGTTGAAAAGGCCATAGAACATCTCGTGAGAGCAGGAAATCTGCTTTTATATGATATTTTTACCCCGATCAGCTTCTTATGGTTCCTATTTCGACCATGTAGGCACGTTGTAAATTTTTGGCAATTTTTTTCGAGACCCTAGATACTCGAAAAATTGCTAATATAGTCTTTATTTTTTGCCTCCAGAGAAGCTGTCCCAGGCTATGTCTTGTTTAACAGGCTACGTCTGTTTCACCCTAGGGTCAAAAGAAGACCCTTGAACAACTTGTTGGCATGGGGTTTGAAAGGGTATAAGGTGTTCTTGTGACAGCGAAAAAAAATAGTGTGCCTTTTTTAACGAAATCTTTCCAAAGAAAAAATTTAACAAGGTTTTAGAGGTTGAAATCGATTGTGGTGGGCTTGTGGTCAACTAGAGCACATGGTAATAATAGGGTAGGAAAAAGACGAATCTTGAGATAGGTTTTTGAAAGTCGAAAACAAAGGCTCTAATTCATGATTTTCGGAGATTTTGGGTTTCTGAATAAAAAAATGCCAAAAATTTTACATGATGTCCTATGGGATAAAGTAGGGGTGAAAGTTCGGTCGCGGTTTGGACTTTGTCCAACTCCAAATCCAAACCTTATATTTCGGTCTTTGATTTTTCAGTCCAATCCAAAAATATATATAATCCAAACCGAACACCGATTTTCTAAATTTTCCCACACCGAACCGCACCAGAATAAATGCGAAACCGAACCAAATTAGTTTTCGGTCTGGTGCGGTTCGGTTTCATTTTAGACCGAATAGTTTCACCCCTAGATAAAGATGGTCTTCAAACAATATTACGGGGTTCGAAAGTTAATAAGTCGATCACAGAAGAGAGAAAACAGGCTACAATGTCTTATCTTTGGGAATCCTCGATCTAAAGAGTAAACATAAAATGTTCTCAAGCTAAAATTGAGGTTGACCCACCCCAAGGTTATCAATGGTACATTTTATATAGCTTACCAAACATAGAGCCTTAGAGGAAAAAGGAGATAGGAGTGTCTTATTATTTTTTTTTATATAAAAACCTAACAAATGAGATATTAAGGCGGTTCAAGTAAAATAAAGTTGTGTTTAGGAACCCCTAAATATTAAGTCTAGTGTATAAAAATTAAGAGATTGGCTATTGTGGTTATTTTTATTTATTTTTTGTTTAAATAAAATTGTTTTATAATGGTGTGGACATGAAAAATTTGGGAACAAAACTCTGACCTCTTACCCTACTCTTACGATCAGATTATTAAAATCCCAAACCAGCTCGGGGTTAAATAATTATGTAAATTTCAAGTTGAAATTAGATATGCATACATATTAAACTTCTAAAATCTAATAAAATATTTACGGAGTAAAAGAAATTTATTCTAAAAGTTTGCAAGTTAGTTCATCTGAAAGGGAATTTTAGTGGGAAAACTGGATGAGTGACACATCGATTTAGAATTGTTGTTGGGCTTTGGAGGAATCCTAGGCTTGTGCCTTGTTTGCAAGGAATGGGCTATTAGCTAACTCTTGAGCGTCGCGAAGGTCTTCAATCTTGCAAAGACTTGTGGCTTCTAGTCTTCTACAATTCCACTATGAGAATTGTAGCGGTAAGTTTAGGGAATTGATTTTGTTTATGTTTTGAAGTGTTTTTGAGGAAAATTAAATCAATATTACAAACCTAGACTTCAATTGGTGTAGGAGATTGGTTCAGCAAGATTTTGTTATTGTTGAAGTGTTTTGATGATTAATAAATAGATGCTGAAGTTAAAGTACCTCATCGTTTTCAGCTGCATTTGACAATTTTAGTTCCATTTAAACTTGTTGTCAAAAGCTCAAATCTTTCAGTATGCAATACGTTCAATTGTTAGTTTTCTCTTTTATTCTTACATTTCTCTTTCTTTCCTGTAGTAATAAACTTGCATATATTTTTCGAAATTGTTCCTAATTCTCTATATTTTTTATGATTTATTTCTAAAAAATCTCAACATATAATCGACACATTATCGATCAAAATAATATAAATATTTAATCAACGTATTTAACCTAAGCTAATACAATACTACTTAATACAATACTCTGTATATTTAACCTAAGCTAATACAATACTACTCTAATACAATACTTGTAATATTAACCTAAGTGTGATTTTTTTTCCCCCTTAATATACGACCAAAATTCAACGTGTAATATTTAGCTAAACTAGAGTTGTTTATAATTTATGAGCAGAAGTCAAAGTGTAAAAAATGAGTGAAAGGAGGAATGGGCAAGTAGTGTAGTAGTAGTAGTAGGAATGAAATGAATTGGTATGGTAGGTAGTAATGTAGTGTAGACTATAGAGTGGACTAGTGGAGACTTGGGAAAGGAGAATGAGAATATTGAAAAGTCATGGTAGAGACTGGAGACAGACAATGGTGAGCGTGGGCCGTGGCCATTTGAGAAAATCACAAGGCTTAGATCCCTGTTCAAACAAAGACGTGTTAGCGTCTTCTATATTTGGCATCATGAAATTGGGTGGTATATAGCTACTCTCAAGTCAATCCGTAGGTCCAACCCCTCTAAACCTTCTTAGAGCCTTACCTGTCATATTCATATAACCTAATCTAATAAAATCATAACAAAAAAGGAGTATATAAGTTAGTAAACTAGATAATTGATGCTAAAATAGATTGATGAACACAAAACTCATTAGTATATTAAGGTGTTACAAATGAGGGAGGTTGCAGTGTCTAGTGATTTGGTGACCTGCATATATATTGAATTGTTTTGGAGTATTGACGATTGATTGATTGAAGGAATTTCAGTTCAAATTAAAAGGGAAGGAAGTGAAATTGGGAAATCTTAGTTAAAAAAAAGAAAGAAAAAAGAAAGGCAAGTAAATAAGTAATTGTATTATATATCAGTAGGTAACTAAGTGGGAAGAAAAAAGGGTAGTGTAGACAGTAGACAGTAGAGGCGTAAAGGGTAATAAAGCAAAACACACGCAGGAGAGTGGAGAATCAAAGATGGAAGAGATAAAAACGTAAAGTGACAGCGTGGCACGCTGGGAGCGGCACGTAAGTGTGGGAAGGGGAGGAGCTTGCGATTATCTCATGCTCTCTTAAAGTCATCACCTTTTGATTGATCAATTCACCCACCACAGCAGCCTTTTTTTAGTAACGGGATAGCATCGTAATTTTGCATGCCCCCTTAACTTTTAAATTAGTCTTAAATTAACCAACCAGTGGTAAATTTTATATATACTATATATCTCTCATCATTCCCCCCTCCCCCTCCCCCTCCCCTATAAAGTACAAGTGCATCAGAGAAAACCAATAAGGGGAGCAAAGTAGAGTAGTAACGAAAACAAGAAAATGAATAATAATTATAAAGAGGAAGAGGAAGAGGAAAACGAGAGATGTCCATAGAGGAAGTAGCCCTGGTTGTGCCCGAAACAGACGACCCGAGCCTTCCAGTGCTTACGTTTCGGGCATGGTTTCTGGGGATGATATCATGTGTTATATTATATTTCTAAACACATTCTTCATCTACAGAAAACAGCCCCTGATAATATCACCCATTTTGATGCAGATAGCAGTTCTTCCTATGGGTAACTTCATGGCCCGGTTTTGCCCACCCGAAAATACTCTATTTTGGGTGGGAGATGGGGTTCAGCCTCAATCCGGTCCATTCAACATTAAAGAGCACGTTATTATTACCATATGCTAACTGCGGGGTATCATACGGTGGAGGGGATGCCTACTCTATTGGAGCCATTACGTCATGAAAGCTTACTATAAACAGTCTCTTGGATTCCTTTGTGCCCTCTTCATCGTCTTAACTACTCAGGTTTGTTTTTTCTTTTTTATTTACATCAACTACATACTGTACAATATATACAGCCAACAAACAAATAGAGTTACAGATGCATGACGGGGTTTAATCAATAACTGACATTTTTCAATTTGGAAGCATGCATGCAAAGATAAACCACTATAATAGGTCCAAAATTGATAAATCGATCAATAATGCATGGTGGTATACATTAAAAAAAGGGGAATTTAATTGGAAGCATATATTGTAGCAATTTGCATGTGTTGTATTTGTGTGATAAATAATGTGTGTGGAAATATGAGATAGTTAATTAATAATTATGAGTCATTCAGTCAATATGTAACTGTTCTTTGACAAGTAAGTAAATGAAATATGATGACCGTTACGAACTGCAGTATGGGGGAAAAAACAAGCATATGCATGTGAGTGACCACACATAAATCACAGGTGGAGGCTTTTGTTCCACCACATTTTTATAACTGCTACCACTTTATAATTTGTTTATTAAATTGTTTTTACTGTGTACTTTGTTTATCCTGCTGGGTAATTAAGCAATTTAGTTGGGATGATCACCTCCTCTTATCACCCAGCCACCTACCTAATTGATCAATCATCCTTCACATGAAAAATTACAATGATAAGTGAGATAGAGCAGCAGCAATGTAGACGTAATTTTCAAGAATCAGAATCTGGATGTTTATTAAATTGTGGATGTGGGCATTATTTGGACTCCCCATCATAGGATTCTCATCCAATTTGGGGTGTCCTCATGTGGCCTGTGGCCTGTGGGCCTTACACTAAAAACTAAACTGAGTATCCCTTTTTTAATTACTTACTTTTTTATTACCGATGAGTAATTATATTTGGACTCTGTTTGATGCATATGCTAATGTCACCTTAGGTTGATGGGTTATGGTCCCATTCCATACATTCATAAGGATCATTACCTAGCTAGCTAGCTAGCTTGTATCATAACACTATCAAACCAAAATCATGTATATATTAAACTTCAAGTGTCAATTAACAATACCAATCAATTATCTTTTTAAACACTGACTACATACATGCTGAAGCCACTGTTTTTTTTTTTTTTTGTAGTTCCAAATACCTTTTCATTATCCTAAACAATATTGTTGTGATCGACACTCTAGCTTCTGGATTGTTTTGTATTAGTATGATAACAAGCTATGATCAGGTTTTGGGATATGGAGGGGTGGCATGTTGCGGAGGTATCTCGTTGACCCAGTTGAGATGTGGTGGCCAGCAAATCTTGCTCAAGTTCCTTTTTCAGGTTTCTTTTTACTATTCCACCTCTTCATTCCCATTCCCCGGCCCCAACGACTTCATATTCTTTTTTGCTCCCTTTATTTTACTGCACCACTTTCATTCACCCATTTTACAATTACATGACATAGACAATTTTTTTTTAACGGACACTAATTTCAGTCTTTCGTACTAATAGCATCTATTCCATTCCATAACTATCACTTACCACATCCATCTCATGATGGTCACTATGGAACTTGTGCTTGTCATAATTTGTGGGTGAAACTTGGAGCTTTACACAAACC
>PYUH01000040.1:3130018-3187298 GCA_016808085.1 Suaeda aralocaspica | reverse complement strand
TTATTCTTGTCCCACATCTTTATGGAAGATAAAACACTACTGGTTGGGATCTACTTAGATTTGTTTCAATGTGTGTTTTGAATTACCAATTTTTTTATATATTTTATTTTTGTAAATGTATAATTCACTATTTCAACAGTCAATGATATTTTTGAGATAAAAAAGTCAGCCTTTGTAATCTTGTGTTGGATGGAATAAGTAGTTTCAAACCATATGGAAAGTTTATGAGATTTATAGTTAGGGTCCTTTTGGTTTGGTGGATTGGTGGAAAACATTATCAATGGAATATAAATTTTTTCAAGAAAAACAATTTTCTTGGAAAACATGAATGCAAAATTAGTTTTCTGTTGTTTCGTGATATGAAAACAAATTAGTAGAAAAAAAGAAAGTAGAAAGGAAAGAGAGAGGGGGGAATGGTGGATGGTAGATGAGTATAAAAAAAAAAAAAAAAAAAAAGGTTTGTGTAAAGCTCCAAGTTTCACCCACAAAATTATGACAAGCACAAGTTCCATAGTGACCATCATAGAGATGGATGTGGTAAGTGATAGTTTATGGAATGGAATAGATGCTATTAGTACGAAAGACTGAAATTAGTGTCCGTTAAAAAAAAAATTGTCTATGTCATGTAATTGTAAAATGGGTGAATGAAAGTGGTGCAAGTAAAATAAAGGGAGCAAAAAAGAATCTGAAGTCGTTGGGGCCGGGGAATGGGAATGAAGAGGGTGGGAATAGTAAAAAGAAACCTGAAAAAGGAAACTTGAGCAAGATTTGCTGGCCACCACATCTCAACTGGGTCAACGAGATACCTCCGCAACATGCCAGCCCATCCATATCCCAAAACCTGATCATAGCTTGTTATCATACTAAATACAAAACAATCCAAGAAGCTAGATGTCGATCACAACAAATGATGTTTAGGATAATGAAAAGGTATTTGGAACTACAAAAAAAAAAAAAAAAAACAGTGGCTTCAGCATGTATGTAGTCAGTGTTTAAAAAAGATAATTGATTGGTATTGTTAATTGACACTTGAAGTTTAATATATAGCATGATTTTGGTTTGATAGTGTTATGATACAAGCTAGCTAGCTAGCTAGGTAATGAATCCATTATGAATGTATGGAAATGGGACCATAACCCATCAACCTAAGGTGACATATAGAGCATATGCATCAAACAGAGTCCAAAATATAATTACTCATCTGTAATAAAAAAAAGTAAAGTAATTAAAAAAGGGATACTCAGTTTAGTTTTTAAGTGTAAGGCCCACAGGCCACAGGCCACATTGAGGACACCCCAAATTGGATGAGAATCCTATGATGGGGAGTCCAAATAATGCCCACATCCACAATTTAATAAACATCCAGGATTCTGATTCTTGAAAATTACGTCTACATTGCTGCTGCTCTATCTCATCTTATCATTTTGTAATTTTTCATGTGAAGGATGATTGATCAATTAGGTAGGTGGCTGGGTGAATAAGAGGAGGTGATCATCCCAACTAAATTGCTTAATTACCCAGCAGGATAAACAAAGTACACAGTAAAAACAATTTAATAAACAAAGTATAGAGTGGTAGCAGTTATAAAAATGTGGTGGAACAAAAAAGGCCTCCACCTTGTGATTTATGTGTGGTCACTCACATGCATATTGCTTGTTTTTCCCCCATACTGCAGTTCGTAACGGTCATCATATTTCATTTACTTACTTGTCAAAGTAACAGTTACATATTGACTGAATGACTCATAATTAATTAATTAAACTATCTCATATTTCCACACACATTATTTATCACACAAATACAAACACATGCAAATTGCATACTAAATTAAATAAGCCCTTGCTTTTAATGTATACCACCATGCATTTATTGATCGATTTATCAATTTTGGACCTATTATTATTAGTGGTTTATACTTTGCATGCATGCTTCCAAATTGAAAAATGTCAGTTATTGATTAAACCCCGTCATGCATCTGTAACTCTATTTGTTTGTTTGCTGTATATATTGTACAGTATGTAGTTGAGTAAAAATAAAAAAAGAAAAAACAAACCTGAGTAGTTAAGACGATGAAGAGGGCACAAAGGAATCCAAGAGACTGTTTATAGTAAGCTTTCATGACAGTAATGGCTCCAATAGAGTAGGCATCCCCTCCACCGTATGATACCCCGCAGTTAGCAAATATGGTAATAATAACGTGCTCTTTAATGTTGAATGGACCGGGATTGAGGCTGAACTCCCATCTCCCACCCAAAATAGAGTATTTTCGGGTGGGCAAAACCCGGGCCATGAAGTTACCCATAGGAAGAACTGCTATCTGCATCAAAATGGGTGATATTATCAGGGGCTGTGTTCTGTAGATGAAGAATGTGTTTAGAAATATTAATATAACACATGATATCATCCCCAGAAACCATGCCCGAAACGTAAGCACTGGAAGGCTCGGGTCGTCTGTTTCGGGCACAACCAGGGCTACTTCCTCTATTGGACATCTCTCGTTTTCCTCTTCCTCTTCCTCTTTATAATTATTATTCATTTTCTTGTTTTCGTTACCTACTTCTACTTTGCTCCCCATTATTGGTTTTTCTCTGTATGCACTTGTACTTTATAAGGGGGAGGGNGGTGCTGATAATGCATTTATTGCATTCAGAACAGCAGGGCGTTCAAACGGTGGAGGGGGAAGAGGAGGAGGAGGAGGTAATGATGTGTTCTGGACGGTTAAAGATCCAAAAGGAGAAGGGGGAGGGGGAGGGGGAGGGGGAATGATGAGAGATATATAGTATTATATAATTAATATATACCACTGGTTGGTTAATTTAAATGACTAAGTTAAAAGTTAAGGGGGCATGCAAAATTACGATGCTATCCCTGTTACATAAAAAGAGGCTGCTGTGGTGGGTGAATTGATCAATCAAAAGGTGATGACTTTAAGAGAGCATGAGATAATCGCAAGCTCCTCCCTCTTCCCACACTTACGTGCCGGCTCCCAGCGTGCCACGCTGTCACTTTACGTGTTTTATCTCTTCCATCTTTGATTCTCCACTCTCCTGCGTGTGTTTTGCTTTATTACCCTTTACGCCTCTACTGTCTACTGTCTACACTACCCTTTTTTCTTCCCACTTAGTTACCTACTGATATATAATACAATTACTTATTTACTTGCCTTTCTTTTTTCTTTTTCTTTTTTTTAACTAAGTATTTACCAATTTCACTTCCTTCCCTTTTAATTTGAACTGAAATTCCTTTCAATCAATCAATCGTCAATACTTCCAAATAACATTCAATTATATATGCAGGTCACCAAATCACTAGACACTAGCAACCTCCCTCATTTGTAACACCTTAATATACTAGTAATGAGTTTTGTGTTCATCATATCTATTTTAGCATCAATTATCTAGTTTACTAACTTATATACTCCTTTTTTGTTATGATTTTATTAGATTAGGTTATATGAATATGACAGGTAAGGCTCTAAGAAGGTTTAGAGGGGTTGGACCTACGGATTGACTTGAGAGTAGCTATATACCAACCAATTTCATGATGCCAAATATAGAAGACGCTAACACGTCTTTGTTTGAACATGGATCTAAAGCCTTGTGATTTTCTCAAATGGGCCACGGCCCACGCTCACCATTGTCTGTCTCCAGTCTCTACCATGACTTTTCAATATTCTCATTCTCCTTTCCCAAGTCTCCACTAGTCCACTCTATAGTCTACACTACATTACTACCTACCATACCAATTCATTTCATTCCTCTACTACTACTACTACTACTTGCCCATTCCTCCATTTCACTCTATTTTTTACACTTTGACTTCTGCTCATAAATTATAAACAACTCATAGTTTAGTTAAAATATTACACGTTGAATTTTGGTCGTATATTAAGGGAAAAAAAAAAAAAAAATCACAGCTTAGGTTAAATATTACAAGTATTGTATTAGAGTAGTATTGTATTAGCTTAGGTTAAATATTACGAGTATTGTATTAGAGTAGTATTGTATTAGCTTAGGTTAAATACGTTGATTAAAATATTTATATTATGTTGATCGATAATGTGTCGATTATATGTTGGAGATTTTTTAGAAATAAAGTCAATAAAAATAATATAGAGATTAGGAACAATTTCGAAAAATAATAGTGCAAGTTTATTACTACAGGAAAGAAAGAGAAATGTAAAGAATAAAAGAGAAAACTAACAATTGAAACGTATTGCATACTGAAAGATTTGAGCGTTTGACAACACTAGTTTAAATGGAACTAAAATTGTCAAATGCAGCTGAAAACGATGAGGTAACTTATAACTTCAGCATCTATTTATTAATCATCAAAAACACTTCAAAACAATAACAAAATCTTGCTGAACCAATCTCCTACAAGCCAATTGAAGTCTAGGTTTGTAATATTGATTTAATTTTCCTCAAAAACACTTCAAAACAATAACAAAATCAATTCTCCTAAACTTACGCTACAAATTCTCATAGTGGAATTGTAGAAGACTAGAAGACCACGAGTCTTTGCAAGATTGAAGACCTTCGCGACGCTCAAGAGTTAGCTAATAGCCCATTCCTTGCAAACAAGGCACAAGCCTAGGATTCCTCCAAAGCCCAACAACAATTCTAAATCGATTGTCACTCATCCAGTTTTCCCACTAAAATTCCCTTTCAGATGAACTAACTTGCAAACTTTTAGAATAAATTTCTTTTACTCCGTAAATATTTTATATTAGATTTTAGAAGTTTAATATGTATGCATATCTAATTTCAACTTGAAATTTACATAAATTATTTTAACCCCGAGCATGGTTCGGGATTTATATAATCTGATCGTAAGAGGTAAGGGGTAAGAGGTCAGAGGTTTGTTCCCAAATTTTTCATGTCACACCATTATAAAACAATTTTATTTAAACAAAAAATAAATAAAAATAACCAACAATAGACAAATCTCTTAAGTTTTATACACTAGACTTAATATTTAGGGGTTCCTAAACACAACTTTATTTTACTTGAACCAGCCTTAATATATCTCATTTGTTAGGTTTTTATATAAAAAAAATAATAAGAACTTCCTATCTCCTTTTTCCTCTAAGGCTCTAATGTTTGGTAAGCTATATAAAAATGTACCATTGATAACCTTGGGGTGGGTCAACCTCAATTTTAGCTTGAGAACATTTTATGTTTACTCTTTAGATCGAGGATTCCCAAAGATAAGACATTGTAGCCTGTTTCTCTCTTCTGTGATCGACTTATTAACTTTCGAACCCCGTAATATTGTTTGAAGACCATCTTTTATCTAGGGGTGAAACTAATTCGGTCTAAAACTGAAAACCGAACCGCACCAGACCGAAAAACTAATTTGGTTCGGTTTCGCATTTATTCTGGTGCGGTTCGGTGTGGGAAAATTCAGAAAATCGGTGTTCGGTTTGGATTATAATATATTTTGGATTGGACTGAAAAATCAAAGACCGAAATATAATGGTTTGGATTTGGAGTTGGTCAAAGTCCAAACCGCGCACCGAACTTTCACCCCTACTTTTATCCCATAGGACATCATGTAAAATTTTTGGCATTTTTTTTTAATTCAGAAACCCAAAATCTCCGAAAATCATGAATTATAGCCTTTGTTTTCGACTTTCAAAAACCTATCTCAAGATTCGTCTTTTTCCTACCCTATTTTATTACCATGTGCTCTAGTTGACCACAAGACGCACACCAATCAATCGATTTCAACCTCTAAAACCTTGTTAAATTTTTTCTTTGGAAAGATTTCGTTAAAAAAGGCACACTATTTTTTTTCGCTGTCACAAGAACGCCTTATAGCCTTTCAAACCCCATGCCAACAAGTTGTTCGAGGGTCTTCTTTTGACCCTAGGGTGAAACAGGACGTAGCCTGTTAAACAAGACATAGCCTGGGACAGCTCCTCTGGAGGCAAAAAATAAAGACTATAATTAGCAATTTTTCGAGTATCTAGGGTCTCGAAAAAAATTGCCAAAAAATTTACAACGTGCCTACATGGTCGAAATAGGAACCATAAGAAGCTGATCGGGGATAAAAATATCATATAAAAAGCAGATTTCCTGCTCTCACGAGATGTTCATATGGCCTTTTCAACCCAAACCTCCTCGGCTGGGTTCATATTTTAACTATACTGGCACGCTGGAAATCTTTGAGCAACTTTTTTAGGATCCCAAAACCTAAAAAAAAACAGGGGATAACCACCTTTCCTTGGGGCCCCCAGAGTGGCAGTCTGGGGCCCCCTCTTACCCCCCCCCCCCCCTAATTTTTTAATCACATGCTATGGACCACCACAGGACTCCAAACGATCTAAATTGGCCCCTAAAGACATTTAATCATCCCTATTCTGGGCGCTACCGGTGAATGGAAAAATACCCTCTTCCGAGAACCGCCTAAAACCTTGCTTTCAACTCTTTGAAGGCCTTTTCACCCCAAATCGCTTGGCCTAGGTTGATATTTCCACCATACGAGCATCTCGAAAAAAATTTGGCAATTTTTTTTTTCGGGACCATAGATCCCTAAAAAAGAGTAGATAATAGCCTTTGCTTGAGGTCTTAGGAGGGGTTGTCTCGATCCTTGTCGTTTTTTTTTGCCATAATTTTTATAACGTACTATGGACCACCACAGGACCCCCCAAGATAGGTTTTGGCCCCTAAAGACCTTTACCCATCCCTCTTATGGCCTCTTTCGGAGAAGGGGATAATAGCCTCATTGGGGAACAATTAATCTTAAACCTTGTTATCATCTCTTTTAATTTAAAGCCTTTTCACCCCAAATTACTTGGTCTCGAATCATATTTTGACCATAAGGGTACCCAAGATTTTTTGGCAATTTTTTTTAAGGACCCCTGAAACCCAAAAAACAGTGGATATTGCCTTTAATTGAGGCTTCCAAAGGGGCCATCCCGGGCCCCATCATTTTTTCGACTCGTTTTTTTATAGTGTGCTATGGACCACCGCATGACTAAACAGAATTGATTTCGGACCCTAAAGACACGTAATCATTCCTCATATGGCCTTTTTTAGAGAAGGTAAAAGAAGGTTCGTTCTTTTGGGAACCATCTAAAACCTTGTTATCATCCTATCTTTCTTAAAGCTTTTTCACCCCAAATTAATTGGTCTGGGATCGTATTTTGACCATACGGGAATCCAAAACATTTTTGGCAATTTTTTTGGGACCCCGAAAACCCAAAAAGAGTGGATAATAGCCTATGATTGAGGTTTACGGAGGGGTCATTAGTGGCACCATCATTTTCACGCCCCGTTTTGTTTTAACCACGTGGACCACCATAGGATTCCCCACGATCAGTATTGAGCCTTAAAGACATGTAATCATATTTCTTATAGCCTGTTCCGGAGAAGGGAAAAAAATATTTCGGTAAACCGTAAAAAACCTTGTTATCAATTCTCTTAAGGTATTTTCATCCCAAATAGCTTAGTTTGAGGTTAATAGCCCTAAAAAATCGTGGATAATAGCCTGTGTTTGACTCGGGCCCCGTTGTTTTTTCACCCTTTCTTTACCACGTGCTATTGCCCACGAATGGACTTCAAACGGTTTGTTTGGGCCCCTAAAGACATGTAATCATCTCTCATATGGCCTCTTCTGGGGAAGAGAAAAACAACCTCTTCTAGGAACAGTCTAAAACCTTGTTAACAACTCTTTTAAGGCTTTTCACCCGAATAGATTGGACTAGGGACATATTTTCACCATATGATCACCCCGTAATTATCTCTCTTATGGCCTTTTCCGTAGATGGAAAAAATATTCATTTTTGGAAACCATCTAAAACCTTGTCATCATCCTATTATGTTTGATATTTTATAAATATTGTCATTTGTGTGAAAGATTAGGGTATTGGTGAATAAAGCCTTTAATTTCTTAAACAGGGAGTTAGGCTAGTTTTCTAGTAGCTGCTGGAAATGAAAAGATTTAACTCTAAAGTAACTTTTATCAAGATGGATTACAAGTCTAAGTGACACCAATTGAGAAGAAACCTACTGAAATGAAGATGGATAGACTTTAGTGAAATTAAACTTAATTTGAAGCGAGTACGTGGTATAAACAAACAAACAAACAAACAAATGCATCGTATGTAATTTTGGGAATCTAGCTAAGAGGATCATTAGAGAATACGGTAGGTAAACACAGGGCCAAAAATCTGAGCTGTGATTGGTATTGGATTAGTTTACCCACCACCGATAATGTATGACTTGCTTTTTGTGATGCAATTAGGGAATGTGGCAAGTGGCAAGTGGCAAGTGGCAAGTGGCAACTAATACAAACACTCTTTGGCTGTTTGTCTTAATATATACCATTACTACTCCTTTTGTAGTTTTGTTCCATATTATTTGTTATATATTAATTTTTGGTACTACTCACAACAAATCTATTAAAGGACTGATGTTTGAGGCTCTCACATGAGAGTTTGCTGGGCTTGAAATGTAAATAAACTCGTTAGACTCATTTTTGGTCTATGTGTAAAGAATAGTACAATCATATATGTATTGCATAATATAGTTTGATTCGTTTAGAAGTATATATACTTTATTTTCATATATATCTTTTTTTATAGCTCAGAGATAGATATTATGTCTTGAATTGGAAGCTATTATGATTAGTGTAAATAGTAATTAATTTAGCATTGAGGGAGTACGTACATACACTGTACTTTTGATCTATATATATTACATATTTTTGTTCATCACAATATATCAATGCAATCTTTGTAAACAACTTTATATTTATAATATTTTCATTGGGGTAATAATTTGTGAATGACTCTTAAACAGTTAAACTTCTAGAGCTTGCTTAAAATGTTGAAGGTGTATCATGTACGTAGTCTTCAATCTTAGTATAAATTGAGTTTGTATATGGGATTAAAGATTAAAAATGGTGGGTACCCTAATGACAGAGGAAATCACTTGAATAGGGAGAAAAAAAAAATGTTGGTTTTATATTATTATCATGAAATAAGCGAGGAAAATCTTAATTGTAATATACATAAATTAAGATTATTTGCATAAAAATCTTTAGACTTAACAACAAACTCGTGTGTCTTTCTCTCTGTTCCTCCCACCCCCTCTAAAAACCAAAAAATCTTAAAATCTTTGATGGCGGAAAGAGGCTACCATTTCCTTTGTTTTTAATTTGTTTTTTCATCATTAATAATCTTCCTTGCTCTCTGTTTATGAGAGATCTCTTTCCAACCTCTAGGTTTGTTCTCTCCTTTTGTGAGAGTTTAGAGTTTTATTTGAAAGATTGGATTCATGGGTTGTAAGTCGTACACATTTGCAATTAACGGTAGAATTGAGGATGCAATCTATATGGTCAAGTAAGGAATTTTTTTCCCAAAGCTATGACATAGAGATGGACTATTGTATAATTCAAGAAAAATTGGGAAATGCAATATTGCAATGTACTTCATAAAGATGCCGTATGGCTTTTTTCAATTAATTTCCTTAAAAAAAAAATTGGGGTCACATTAATGAACAAAAGAGAGCTTTTATGATTGATTGATTTTTGTTGTACGGATTTAATAACAATTACATGGAGAATATAAGAATAGGAAATGAGGTTATGTATGTATACGTAAAGTACCGTAAAAAACTAATCCGTAAAAGTGTTTATAGAGAAATTGCGCAAATGTGAGGTGAGGGAGTGTATGAGTTACACATATTGTTGTATAGTCAAGTTAATGACGATGATACAAATTATTTAGTAGAGCTGGGAGTAATGACTCCGGCCTCGAAGATTCCATAAATAATAAAGATGCAAATCGATGATTGAATTGTATGTTGTATGTACGCCATTGTGTGATGATGACCCCTGCCTGCATGCATGATTACCCTTTCCCTATGTAGATGTTGCCGGGCCGACGGGCACGTACTAAGCTGTCCATGTGTCCTCACCTTATTTTATTAATATTTCCCTTTTCTTTTACGTTCTCTCTTTTATTTCCTCCTCTCCAGCCATCACCTACCTTCTCCATCATTTCTCTACGTACCAATCACCCTAATTATTATTTCGTACTCTTTAATTATTGATCGAGTAATTAATTTCTATAACTATACTCTACTACTCCTCTCTTGCATAATACTTGCTATAATATTTATTTACATCAAAATTATGAATATTATTTTCTCAACAATAATTACTGAGTAAAAGAAATTATAGATCACATTAATTAATAACATGATGAATCATAAAAGCAAATGAATTAGATCATGAATTATCTAACTATCCTAAATGATCATTTTCCCTTTGCCAACTAATCCAAAACCAACCTCTTTCTTAATGTTTAATTACTTAGCAACAAAGTATATAATACGAAAAATGCTTTTAATAATAACACTTATTGAATATAATATTTTCATACATACATAGTTATCAAGTTATGTTGTGCAAAGACCAACATAAAACTTGGGTAAATAGTAAGCTAAGGAAAAATTGCACACCATACCCTTTCTTTTTGTTGGTTAGCCTTCCACAACATCAATTCTGCACCAACTACACACCAATTTGTTACTAATTAAATAGCCGATGTAAACAAGTACATCACATATGATGATGAGGTTTGACTGAGTCGGTTGAGTCCCTTAGAGCCGCCGCCTGGCCAGACACTGTTGGCTAGTGGGGGCGCCTTAGATCTCACAATTTACTTATTTATTTTTAATTTAGAGAGGGCGATGGTGGAGCGCAAGTGGTGGTAGGGTGGTGACGTGGTAAAAAGAAGTGGTGGGTTACTTGATTGGGTGGGTGGTTGTGGTGGTAAAAGCCGAAGGGTAAAAATAAAAGTTTATGGATATTGTCAAGCACGTATAGACGTGGAATAGCTATCCACATACATTACAATACATGCATGCATCATTTACATGGTGAAAATGTGAAAGTAGATTAGGAGGAATAGGGTGTGTAAAGCGGAAGAAAGAAGTAAGAGTCAAAATCAAAGGAAGGAAAGGACATGAATGCACATGGCATCAAATTAGGGAAGGAGGAAGTGGTGGGTGAGGCCAATCATGAGCCCACCTTCTTTCCATCACACCATTCATGAATAGGACAAAGCTAAGGTTTCTAATCCACCCCCTAAATTTCAACGCCCACCATTATTATGATTTTTGCTTTGCCTACAAATTGACACACACAATCACACACACACACCGTTTTTCTTCATTCCTTAGCTTGTTTCTTAGTCAACCATATATAGTTATATACAGAGTACTACAGTTGTATGGATAAAATTGTACTCAATAATGTTTTACTAACTACTAACAGATCAAATAATGTATATGATTATAAAGCATATTAATAAAGCTAAGTTATCCATTGTTTTTCAAAGATCGAATCAAAATTCATTTAAAGAGCTTCAAATAATACTTGCTCATTTCATCATTATATTTTTATTGTTTGCATTGCATGGTTCCATTTATTGCAAAGTACGTAGTAGTTAATTACTCATACACTCTGTATAAAATATATTAACGAAACTCATCAAGAAGAGTATGTCCATAATGGTTAAGGTCAAGTAATAGGTTTTAAAATATATCACGTTCCCTTACATGCATGACAATTTGGTAGAATAGATAGAAGTATTGAGGTACGTAGCGTAAGCCATGGAGCATGGATGTACTATATGCCTATTGATAATAGTCGTAATCATATTGATTTTAATACCATAGTAGAGATGAACTAAAATCATAAACTTATGATGATTGAATAATATGGTCGGCAAGGCTAAGGTTGGCATTATGTTGAATTACTAAGTAAATATTGAAAAGCTAATTAACAATGAGGAAAAAGCAAAAAAGTTTATAGAGTATGGTAGTAAAAAAAAAATAAAGAAAAAGATAAATGATAGGAAGAATAAATGGAAATGGTGAATAGTATAGTAAATATTCCTGAAAAGCGATGAAAAAGTAGAGCAGCCAGGAGTGGGACAAGCTAAGGAATTAAGTCAACAAATACACATACATAATACATGTAAGGTGTAGGTGGAAATAAATATAAAAATAAAAATAAAAATAAAAAGGCTAATTCAGAGTTAAGGGGATGGGAGAGCTTTATACATATATGAAGGCAGGCCAGCTCCCTGTCTCTCTCTCTCTCCCTCTCTCACAGCTGCTTTGTATTTTTAATCATCTCCATCTGAGATATATGATATCCGTTTTTGATTGAATTTGATTTTCCATTGCCAATCTGCAGATCACTCTGTCTTGGTATTTAAATTTTTTGATTGGCTTAATTAGCTTATCCTATCCTTTTCACCATCTATCTAATTTAGATCCGCAGTCCAGTCCAGATCTATTCTTCAACCATGACTTGCGGCTCTGAACAGAAGGTTCTTTTTCTTTTCTTCTTTTTATTATACATACGGGTTATTTTATAATTTGAAATGTGCGTTCCTTCTTACCTGGTATGCCTACAGGAGACTGTTATGATGCTCAAGGTTGATCTTGACTGTTGTCAGTGCTATAAGAAGGTTAAGAAAACCCTCTGCAAATTCCCTCGTGAGTTTCTTCATTTCAATCATCATCATCATCATCATATATATCCATCCATTAGGCCATTATAATTATTTATATCATATATATATATTTACACTTATTACTTTACTTTATTAGTATCATATTTTAATTTAGTTTACAGCATGTACATCATCCAAGTAGCTAGCTAATTAATATATTAATTAAGACACGACTAAGTGGTGAATTTTGTGTGCCTTTTTGATGACAAGAGAAATACGAAATCAAGTGTATGATGAGAAGAACAACACGGTGATCATCACCGTGTTGTGCTGCAGCCCTGAGAAGATCAGAGACAAGCTTTGTTGCAAAGCTGGCAAATCCATCAAATCCATTGAGATCAAGCAGCAATCCAAGCCCAAACCCCCTCCTTCTGAACCTGAGAAACCCAAGTCTAAGCCTGCCCCTGCTGAACCTGAAAAGCCCAAGCAGCCTCCTGCTCCCCAACCTGAAAATCCACCCAAACCTGAACCTGCTCCTGCTCCTGAGAAGATCCAGAAAAATGGCTCCAAGAAAGGTGGTGGTGGTGGCGAACCAGCTCCTGATCCGCCTAAACCAGCCCCAAAACAAGATGAGCCGCAAGCACCTAAGCCGACTCCAAAGCAAGCAGCTCCAGCTCCAGCTCCACAAACTAAGGCACAGGAAGAGCCGATAGCCCAATGGGTGCCCGGGTATCCACCACCAGCTCCACCACCACAGATGTATCCGGTGTCGGTTTGTTGTGCTCAATGCTATGATGGAAGGCCCGGAGGCCCATGCTATCACAATGGGCCTTATGGATATTATGGCCGCCCATGCCCACCGCCTTATGGTACACGCTGTGATTATTATTTTAGCGAAGAAAATCCATCAGCATGTTCAGTCATGTGATCTGTTTCATTTATTTGGTTGCTTAACCAAATTCCCTCCTTTCATTAAAATTACCCAAATCGCGTCCCCATTTATATATTATATTTTAACCTTTTGGAATGGGTCAACTCATCCTCCCTTAATAATAATAATAATAATAATAATAATAATAATAATAATAATAATAATAATAATAATAATAATAATAATAATACACATATCAAATCTGAGTACTCCGTACTTGCGTCTACATACGTTACAGACTTTTTTTTTATTTTTTTATTATTATTATTTTTATATATTTTGATGAATATATATATATACTACAGAGTATACCATACCAGATATGAATTTCAAATTAAAACAAATCATTTATAAATGTATGTAATAAATATATTATATATTCATAATAATAAAAACAAACATTATTCTTTAGTGTACGTCTAGTCGTCTAGCTACTTACTTTGTTGGATTAAGGGCGGTGCGTGTACGTTGCCATTGCAATTGGTGGATTAGTGCTTTATTTTTTATTTTTTTCTACTATGTAGCTTGTATGTTCGCTTAAATAAATAAAAAATAAAAGCTTCAATGGATCTCATATGTTATCATTTTTACATCACAATCCATCTATTCATCTGTATGTTACCATTCCTTTTTTATTTAATTTATTTCTGTTTGTTGAGTTTTTCTATCTGATAGTGTATAAAACCAATTCTTGAGCCTCAACCATCAGTTTAAATTTTTTGGTTGAGATGGTCCTCTAACATGATATCAGAGCCAACGTGACACAAAAGTCACGAGTTCGAATCTCATCCATCCCTCCCTTCTAAGTGGAATTGTTAAGCGCATGTATGAAGGGTCCATGCTGCATCCACACTTCAAGCCCAACGGGCTCTCGTGTGAGGGGGCGTGTTAGAGTATAAAACCAATTCTTGGGCCTCAACCATCAGCTTAAACTTTTGGTTGAGATGGTCCTCTAACACTATCACTTGCCACTAATTACATCGTCCGGCTCTACTTTCATTCTCCCAATGAAGAATCATATTCATTCATTACACTTTTCTAAATTTTTTATGCATGTAAATTAAATGTTCGACGTAACATAATGTAAATTGCAAGTTTATTATTAATACATGCTCATTTATCGTGCATGTAAATTAAATGTTCGACGTAACATAATGTAAATGGCAAGTTTATTATTAATGCATGCCCATTACGAAAAATAGAAGGATACGTAGCTATGTATATTATTCAAGATAATTCAATATATATGTGCCTGTAAATACGACATCAATTACAAATTAATGGAATTGCTTTAGTTTATTACTCTACTCGATCATGTACAACTAACAACTTGTCCAACATGTTTTTCATAATCCAAAAAGGATGATTTGCAAATCAATAAATAAAAGGCATATAAATTAAAGGGACCAAATAAAAAGTATTTTGATGACTTTATTGAATAGTAGTATGTGATACGATGAAGTAGGTACATATATATTACCAAATCCAAAAGTTTCATCTATTTAATTATGTCATCGATCATTTGGAAATGAGGTAATTGGGATAAGCCATGCATATTGTCTAACTTTGTTTTTTCAACCAAAAGACTAGTGCAAGTTGTGTCAGGGACCATCATATTATTTGTATTTTGTACCAAACATATAAAATGAAACAGACAACAGTATGCATATATGATATATGTAGCAAATTTTAAGCAACTGCGAGTTTGGTGTATTATCACAACAAAGTGAAAGCTAAGCTATAAGTTAAAATCAAGTACCAAACTGTTGGTCTGTGTTTGGATTGCGAAAGTAGTTAGTTATTTCGGCAGGTGCACCAACAGTCAATATATAATCAAACTAATCTTTCGTTACTTCATTATGAATTACACTTCAATTCTTTAATATCTTCTAGTCTTTAGCTTTTATATCCCCCCCCCCCCCAGCTCTTTTCTTGGTGACAAACGAAGTCTTCTTTTAGTTTTTATAATATATTAAATAATCATCTCAACCAAAAGTTTAAGCTAATAGTTGAGGTTCGCTTAATAATTCGACTTAGAAAGGAGGGGTGGATGAGATTCGAACCCGTGACCTTTGTGTCACGCTGGCTCGGATACCATGTTTAAGAACCATCTCAACCAAAAGCTTAAGCTAATGGTTGAGGTCTAGGAATAGTTTATATGCTCTATCAAAAGCTAGTGGTTGAGGTCCAGGAATAGTTTATATGCTCTATCATAATCATCCTATGCTTATGATTTTGAATTAACCATCATATATTTAAAGTCATGTAAAAATTAATATATATACTAACAACTTCTACAAAATTAAAAAGGAATTAAGCTTGCATATTTGTATTATATAACATGATTATTATACCAACAACTATTTACGCACAGTTAGATAGATGAACTTTTTTTTTTTTTTGTGAAATGGGTGATTGAACTACTTAACTGAAATGAATATAATATGTGACTTGGAAATTAGCTAGTGAACAAGATTGTATTGTAATGAACTGTTAATAAACTCGAAATAATATGGGCTCACTAGTGCAATTGACTAAATAAACGAGATCTATAACACCTAATAAAATACTTCCTCCACTCCCAATTAATGATAACACTTTATTTTTAGTAATATCCACAGTCATCTACATCATTAACTTTAGTAAAATTTAATTTTATATTTTTTTTACTTTTTACCAACATGAAATCAAAGGTTATTGTTACAATTAATTTGAAGTAGAGTAACCGAGTAACAATTATTGTTACAATTCATTATTGAAAATTAAAATCTTAACGACATAAAAAGATTATTTTTGCTACATATAATAATGCATTACACACACATTTTTGCTACATATATAATAATCTAAGTACAATATCGTGACAAATAGATGAATATATCATAGAAGTACTTCAATTATCCTCGTATAATGCTTCCTCTTCCGTATAATAATTGGTATGATGTTTATTAGGATAGAGAAGAAAGAAAGTTGTTGAACTAAATGTCCACATTTTCCTTTGGATATATTTGCCCCTTTATTATTATTATTATTATTATTATTATTATTATTATTATTATTATTTGTTATAGACATAATCAAGAGAACATCATGCAAACAAACTTGCTATCAACATACAATTTCTCATTCACTTTCGAGAGTGAGTGATTCTAAATATATATTAATACTCACTTAGTATTTAGTATCTAAAATATCAATCCAAAAAATATATATCGAATATTCAAAATCTTTGTATTTTTCAATATGATATTATGCATATAAATTCTGGACAACATATTGCAGGAAACATTAGGGATTTCTTTGCCATATATATATATATATTTTTTTTTTTCATATTACATTTCTCATGATATTCATGACTCAAGGCCTTAACGAATTGAACTTCAGCTCCTTAGGCTTGAGTACTTATGATCAATGTTTCTTTGCAATTATTTAATTCAATAATACTTAGACTAATACACGATTAAACAATCTTTTATTAGAATATTATATTGTCAAAGTCTTTAAGTAATTTTATATATACTCCATACATATACTCCAAAACAAGGACAAAAGTATTTTTGAATGTAACAATTTGACAATTTCACCCTTATTCAGACGTCGTGATTTTTGGTGAAAGGATATCTAAATCACACTTCCTCTATTCCCTAAAATATAGGTAACATTATAAAATAAAGATAAAAGAGATTAATCAATAAAAGTGTAAAAATGAAACAATGAACCACACACCAATTAGAGTTAAAAGAATTATACTACAAAAATAGTGCTTAATAGTAGTAATATAGAATTTAGTAGTAATTTTAAAATAAAATAATTGAAAAAGAAAGAAACCAAAAAGTCATAGTAATAAAGAATTTACTAGTAGTTTTAAAATAAAAGAATTGAAAAATAAACAAAATAGTCTTTTGAAATTTCCCAAGTGTACAATACATTACGTTGGGCCTTTTTTCTAAAAAAAAAAAAAAAAAAAAAAAAAAAANTTTTTTTTAAAAAAAAAAAAAAAAAAAAAAAAAAAAACTAAAAGTTATTTGCTTGGTATGAGTGTTGAACCCATAACCTTAACCTTTATATACAACATTCTTACCATTAAACCAAAGCTATTTATAAAATACTAATGTTTCAGAATAAATCTATATATTAAAATTAGGTATATCACATGCACCCCGTGCTACAACCCTAGCTCCGCCCATAGGTACATACCCTGAGATTGTAAGGAGTACATACTCCGGCTCCCCACAACTACTAAACAATAGCGTTTTGTTGGAAAAACTAAAGACTACAAATCACTTCATGGGATCCCTTTACAACATTGACCGCATAGCGCAGTGGATTAGCGCGTTTGACTTCGGATCAAAAGGTCGTGGGTTCGACTCCCACTGTGGTCGTAAATATTATTTTAAATTTTAATGTGTAACAAACTGGCCTTTCATTATTAGGATTTTGTTGTTGTCGTTGTTAAGTGAACCTTGATGATCATCAAACTGCAAAAAGTTAAATGCAGTTCATACACCAATGATGTGTTAGTTCATACAACAAATAATATTTTGGCTCGGATGATGCCCCAATTACAATTTCGTTAACCGATTGAGAATCACATTTTGGATGAAATTAGACATGAAATTAATGAATTGGATTGGATTAAATTGGATTACCGTGGATTAGAAAGGATAAAAAGAAATGAGATTGAATTTGGAATGGATTGTATATGAGAGTGATTGAATGGAATTAAATGAGATTGGATTGATAAAGAATGGATGAATAAATAATTTCGGATAAAAATGGATTGGATTAAAACTTATTTGAATTAATTGAGAATTTCTATTAAGTTCTTGTTTAGTTGTTTTATTGCTTTTGATGATAAAGTTTTATCAATTATCTCATTCAACCCTTTTTGTATCAAAATCCATTAAATTTTGAGCTCTTTCCTACCATAATGCTATGAATATGTGCAATTCCACAAATATAGTCTCCCTTTCATAAATTCCTAAACTATTGTCCATCTCATCACTTTGACATAATATTATTTTTTCAATGCTAACACCAAACCTCCAATTTGAATGGCGGTTCTCCTCTCAAAAAATAAATAAGGAGTGAGAAGGATTATAGGGGTACTTGTATTAGGCGTTAAAAAAATTGTCGAAAAATTTACAATATGCCTCTATGATAAAAAAAAAAGGGAAGCAGATTTTCAGGGTTAAAAAAGGCATAAGATGAGCCTCGGGAAAGCGAAAAATAGAGTGTGTCTTTTTTCGAAAGTTGTAAAGAGGAAGGATAACAAGTTTATATATATGAGCTGAAAATGAGTGTAAGGCGTGTTGAAGTCACCAAAAACTCGTAGGTGAAATACAGAGAAAAAACAAGACGGAGTGATAACAAAAAGCGAAAGCTATAATTCACAATATTTAAAGATTTTAGGGTCTTGGGAAAAAAAATTACCGAAAACTTTTACATGGTATCCTCATGTTCGAGGGGAAAGTTTAGGTGTTTAAAAGTTTAATAATAGTGGAATAGTTAGAAAAGTGGGGGAATTGAACATAGTGGTGGTGAAAGGACCGAGGCTAGCCATGAAGTATTAGTATAGGTGGAGAGGTGGTATTAAAAGTGGGAGCCGATGGGTTTACAAATAAGAGAGAAATAAATGGGATATTGAAAGGGGGGATTACTGGTTAGGGAAAGAAATGGATTGTCATTGGGTGTCAAGTGTGTGGGATTATCAAATGATATCATCAAAATTAAAATTAGTGCAAACTACCTGTTTATCTTCCAGTTGTAGTTATGGGCAAAGAATTCCGGTGAAGTCAAATTGTCAGCAGTCAAGAACAAGGGTGTGTGTTAGTGTTAGTAATAATGTTTGGGTGAACCCAAAGAGCACCAGAGCCAGAGGTGCTCAACTTCGCAAACAAACATACGACAGCAGGTACTGTTCTCTACTTAAGATTGCTGTCTCTTTGGATACCTGCGATGCAACTGTTGAAGATGTTTCTTCTATTTTGGTTGCTGCTTCTTCTGTTAATTTTGTTGAACAGGATGCTGTCATCATTCTCAACAATATGACCAACCCTCAAACCGCCTTATTAGTCCTTTCTTATTTCCAAAACAACCTCCTCACTGATTTAACAAATCTACTCATTTTATATAATGTTACTTTGAAGGTTTTAAGAAAAGCTAGGGATTTACCTTCTGCTGAGAAGCTGTTCGACGATATGCTCCAAACAGGTGTCAGCCCTGATAATATTACCTTTTCAACCATTATCAGTTGTTGTAGACTTTGTAATTTCCCTCTTAAAGCTGTTCACTGGTTTGAAAAGATGCCCTCCTTTGGTTGCTATCCTGATGATGTTACCTATTCTGCTATGATTGATGTTTATGGTAAGCTTGGCTACATCGATACAGCTCTTTCTCTATACGACCGTGCCAGGAATGAAAGATGGTTCATTGACATCGTTACCTTCTCTACTTTGATTAAAATTTATGGCAACGCCCGTAATTTTGATGGCTGCTTGAATGTCTATGAGGAGATGAAGGCTCTCGGGGCTAAGCCTAACCTCGTTGTCTATAATACCTTGCTTGATTCCATGGGCCGTGCCAAAAGGCCCTGGCAAGTTAAGACTATTTACAAGGAGATGACCAAGAATCGCATTTCCCCTACTTGGGGGACTTATGCTGCTCTTTTGCGTGCCTTTTGCAGAGCTCGTTATGGTGACGATGCCCTTTCGGTCTACTCTGAAATGAAGGAGAAGGGATTGGAGCTTGACATTATTCTTTTTAACTCACTTTTAGCAATGTGTGCTGATGTGGCTTTTGTCAATCAAGCTACAAATATCTATCAACACATGAAGACTTCAGGGACTTGTAAACCAGATACCTGGACGTTTTCCTCCATGATTACCGTTTATTCATGCAGTGGACAAGTTTCCAAGGCCGAGGAAGTTTTAGCTGAGATGGCTGAGGCTGGTTTTGAGCCTAACATCTTTATCCTAACCTCGCTTATTCAATGCTATGGGAAGGCCAATCAAACCGACGATGTTGTCAAGACTTTCAATCGGGTCTTCGAATTGGGCATAACTCCTGATGATAGATTTTGTGGTTGCCTTCTAAATGTCATGACACAAACACCGAAAGAAGAGCTGAATAAGGTAATTGAGTGTATTAATAAGGCCAATCAGAATCTTGGTAATGTAGTTAATATTTTGCTGGAGGGCGAAGATAGTGAAGGGCATTTCATAGGAGCTGCATCTGAGCTCTTCGATACAATCAGCACTGATGTTAAAAAAGCTTATTGTAACTGTTTGATTGATTTATGTGTCAACCATAATTTGTTGGACAGAGCATGTGAGCTTTTACACCTGGGTCTCTCTTTCAAAATATATACGGATTTGCAGTCCAAAACTCCTAATCAGTGGTCTTTGCACTTGAAATCCCTTTCCCTTGGAGCCGCTTTAACATCATTGCATGTTTGGACAAATGACTTGACAAAGGCCATGGAAAGTGGGGATGAACTTCCTCCGTTGCTTGGTATTAACACTGGGCAGGGAAAGCACAAGTACTCTGACAAAGGATTAGCTGGCGCATTTGAGGCACATCTGAAGGAACTTGATGCACCATTCCACGTGGCATCAGATAAGACTGGCTGGTTTTTGACGACAAAAGCTGCAGCCCAGTCATGGTTGGAGTCTCGAAAGTCCCCTAAACCTATTTCTGGCTAGACCTGGCCTTCTATCTTCAAATTTTCGCGGTGGCATTAATTACCTATTGTCTCATTGTCATTGTAAGTGCTACCTTTGCAACAATTTATTTACTTGATGAAATCTTTCATATTGAGCTAATTTTTCATTCCTTTGGTTACTTGTCTACAATAGTTGTGTATACATTTATTTGACTGAAACAGCCTTATTATATCTTATTTGATTTCACTGTATACATTTTTAGAATGAACTAGGAAGTTATAAATTGATTCTATTTACTTTGTTTGACACTGAAACATCAAGTACTTTTAGCATCATTAATGATTTGTTGAATATGCAGAGAAATCATGATAAATTTTAACCTTATGATAGAATAATTGGAGTTGTATGTAGCTTTTGTCTGTTACTTTTTCTTGCTGACTATATACTTTCTATAGAAAAGAGCACCATTTATTGGAATAAGATACTTGGTGTCTAATGCTTTGAATGGAAATCGGTCACTAGCTATTTGCATTTTAGGAAAGTGTCAAGTTGGTTCATGCTTAGTTGCTTACTGAGGATGGAATTGAGATACATATTACCTAGGATGGTGGGTTGTCTCCTAGCCTTCATAACAAGGAGTATATAAATAGCTCAGAGATCAAGACTTGCTTCTCTTTGTTTGTCGTATTTTCTCCTCGAAGCTAGAGCCTAGAGGGTAAAGATGTGCACTATCTTTTAGACTGTGTTTGGATAGAAACGATAGAGGGAGGGGACGGGAGAAAATTGTGAGCTTGCATTTTCTTTTCAAATCTTTCCAAGGGGAGGGGGCTTTAGTTCATTTAAAAGGGCTTTCATGTTGTGTTTAAAGCTCCCGCCACAGCAAGGTTATTTCCAGGGTTTGTGCTTCTGAGTTCTGACCTAATGTATAACAAGTATCCTCTCATCTCTTGGTTATCTCTACTTTTTGTTAAATTGCTTCATTATCCTTGGTTATGGTTTCTCCTCAGCCCTCAAAACTTAGTTTTCCCCTCTCTAGTTTTGGCTTCCATATTCCTTTTCTAATATTTCAACAATTAAAAATTTCCTTTCTTGTTCCTTTCCCTTTCTCTTGTGCAAACCAAACGACCCCTAGTGTTACGCTTGGTAATATGAGATATCTTTATACTTTAATTAGTATGTATTTCCATGTTATACCATAATATCTTCTTTGTGTGAATAAAAATAAGAATGAAGTTTTTGTACAAAGGTGCAGTCACATTGTTTTAAAAAGAGTTCTGCATGGATTGGGTTAGAGGGTGTTTGGTTGTATTTGGCTTTACCTTTGTGGCATTGTGATAACAAATAGAGGTTACCTAATATAATCAGAAATGCTTTTTAGGTTGAGATAATAATTGGAGTCCCTTTAGAAGAAGAAATTGTTGATCCAAGGATGTTTCAGGATGTATGATTACGAGAACCATTTCGTATATTGTTCAGCGATGTCGTATATTTTTAACATCTGTTTTGAGTTTAAGGTTCAAGGTTTAAGCTGAATTTCAACTGTATGGGTGTATTGTGATTGAGATGACTGTTTCTTAAGTTCATTGAGATGACATTGTCATTGAACTGGATGTCATCATCTTCATATTGGAGATGCAGTTACTAGTGACCATTAGATTGTAAATATGAGTTGAGATGGAGTTATAGAAAACAGAAGTTGAGGCTAGCTTTTTTGTTATCAAGTGATAAAAGTAGCATTTATGGAAAGGTGATGCATGCCAAAATGCATATGTATAGGTGTAGTGTGATGAATAAAGTCCTGTTTTGGGGTTCTGTAGTCAACAATATCAAGGCAACGGGTGAATATCTATGTGTAAAAGGAGTTTGAGATTCAGGCAATAATATTTTGTAGTCACGATGATGATGGAAGCTGTCACAATATTCAGGGCAGTGATCAAGTTGTCATGTTCAAACAATTCTGTTTTGTGTAGGATTCCAAGCTGTTTGTTAATGGGATGGAGGAGACGAGATTATGGGAGTTTTCACTTTTGTTGGTTCATCTTAGGAGCCTTTTATTTTTATTTTCAAATTGAACTTGACATCATTGTAATTCTTTCTCTTTTTTTTTTACACATGTCCACCCGGTTCACCGGAACTTAGCTCCGATTACTTCCGGATCCGACTCGGGTTGCACACCTGACTTGTGGTGGGTAAGTCTCCCAATAAGAATTTTCTGCATTCGGTTTCTTGCTAAATGAAGTATATTTATTTAGAACAGGAAGCTTGATTGCCACCTAGGGATGCCAATGGGTCGGACTCGGATCGGATTATGCAAGATTCAACTCCGACTCTGATTGTAGTTGGATATTTAAACGGAGTTGGAGGCGGATTTTTTCGTGGTGGAGTCGGAGAGGATTTTTTCCCCTCGGATGTAAGCGGAGGCAGTCGGACTCGGAGCGGAGTGATTGCCTTCTCTATTGATAAGTTGATAACCATTTAGTAGCGGCCATTTATGTGTAATTAGTTACATTAACACATAAATTATAGTAGTTATAGTTTAGTAGAAATAATGATAATGATAATAATAATAATAAAATAAATGATAATAATAATTATTATACCTAATAAGTAGAGAAATAAAAGGCGGAGTTGGAGTCGGTGTCGGAGATCCGGCTGAGTCGGATTTTTTTGGCGGAGTCGTAAGCGGATTATTTTAAGGCGGATTCGGAGGCAGATTTTTTCCTCGGATCGGAGCGGAGTAGGGTCGGACTCGGTCTGGACTACCATCCCTATTGCCACCTGTCCTCTTTATTATTTTTTTTTTTTCACTTTTTATAAACCTTTTTCCCATTTGCGAGCATAATGCAATAACATTACAACAAGTCTTCTTGGACCATTGAAAGTGGTTCTGTTGTATTAATTTGAGTTTTGGGAATCCAGTTTCTGCAAAGGGTATGTATGTTAAGCTAGCACTACTGTATCTTACTTGAGTCTGTTCATACTTTTTTTCAACTCTTCTTCATTTTCCACCTAATTTCTTATTTTAAAAGATGTTATATCGATCGTCCAACACAATACCATGTTCTTCATAGATTTCAAAAAATTATCAGTTTCATTTACGTTTGGAGGGTTTTTAAAAATCATTTCCCCTCCTTTTAAAAATCTCTATACCATCTTTTTATTTGATTTATCCACTTATCTTTAAGCATTGTTTTTAGAAGCAGCTACTTAGGAGGCATTGGAGCTGCAATAGTCTATACGTTTCATGGGAGGCTGTTTAAAGACAAAGTGTTAACATTAGTTGACCCTATATTATAGGAACGCATGTAGCAAGTGTGCATATAAAATAAAACAAACTCCTAGTTTGTTGTACGAACGTGCAAGCCCTTATGACTGAATTGACCTTCTCATTTGATTAGAATGTTCATAGTGTAATATACAAAACATTAAGGTGCCCTGCACGTTATGCTGCCGCCTTGCCGGTGTAGATAGTGACTTAACAACAAACTCTATATAAGGGTGCTGTATGGGGTGTTGCTTTTATTTCCTAAATTCATCATCCAGTTTCCGCTAAATAAGCTCCATGGGAAATTGCATTCAAGCTATGTTGTTGCAAAGGGGAGCATTGAGCTCTAACAGAAAGCAGGAATTTGAGGAACTTAAGCCTGATGCTAAAGTTTATCCTCTTCCTCTTCTCATCGCATCGCCATGGAATGGCAAGGTGGACTACCCGGTTAATCCTCCTATCCCTCCAAAGATGTTCGCTGATGATATGTCCAAACGGACGACATTAAAGATTATAGTGACGAAGAAGCAGTTGTCTAAGTTGTTGAAGAATATGAAGAAGCTGGAAGCTACTGGAACCGCTGTGCACTTTGCTGAGTGTTTCTGGGAGCAAGAAAAGCAAGCGAAATGCAGGTGGCATCCATCGCTTGCTACCATCCCAGAGTAGGTAAATTAGGGTTAACTTTTTGTAATTTTTGGTATCCATATATTTAGCATCAGAAGATAGGTCAGGTGCAACCCTATTTTTCTCGGACTCCTTCTTTTAACCTTTGTAAAATCTGTCCGGAAAATGAGGTGTTTTTTTTTTCTTTTTTCATTTTATTTTCTATGGGTCTACAATATGTATCTTGATGTATCCATGGCCCTTGCATTTTTCCATATTTCCTGATCATTCTCCCAAGCAGAGGTTGTATATACCAATTTAGGGGCATCCCAATCATAGAATCATACAGGAAATTTTAACTCATTGATCTGCAATTTAACATCTCTTGAAAGTTCTATGTATTGAGGATTTGAAATAGGAGTGTAGGATTGTTTTGCCTGGTAAAAGTACCGTGATGAATGATCTAAGTTTGATAGAAAATGTGCTGAATCACAAATTCAAATTTATTTCTGATGGAATAACTCTTACAATAGTACATTAAATCAAAACTTACAAAACCAATTTGTTTGAGTCATGTTTCTCAGCTTCCAACCTATAAGTTCTTACAAAACTAAATTGTAAAGCTAGCTTCTGTGACTGGCAACTGAATATCATTCTTTATAAGAAAAATGTACACACTGAAATAAAGTTGCAAAGTTTATGTATCTTCATTTCTTGGGTTCGAAGAGTTTCCAAACTAATGAAAACTTATCATGATTTTGTGACCCTGTAAAACCATCAGATATTTCAAGAGTTAGAACGTTGCATAACTTGATTTGATCAACAATTCTTCCTTTTCTGCTACAAAAAGTATAACAAAAACAGCGAACTAAATACCTTCTGAGGAAATTTTTGCTCCAATTTTTCTTGTTATCATCCTTTGGAGCTGATATTATTGCCTTTTGCCCAGCTGCTGTTTCTTTCTTTGCTTTTCTTGTTTCCACTTCAATGGCTTTGGTTAGTGTTTCAACCTTCTTCAGGAGAACCTGCCGATGACATAATTTTTAGCTGACTGACCTAAATATTCTTAGAGAAGTGGAAATACATTAATCTTGTTAACTTAACATATTACCTTGATCTCTTCATCTTTGGCATTTAATCCATTTTCCTTTGCTTGGCAAGTCTTCCTTAAGTTAATCACTTCTTTCTGAAGTCTATCATACAAAAATCCTGACACAACATCTTCACTCCCTACTTCTTTGCTTTTCATTTCATTTTGAGCGGTTGAGTCACAGTCCTTTGAGATTCCAGCATTCATGTCAGTATTTGCTATTAACTCCGAGTTTTCCTTCCCACACCGATCTGCACTGATAGTTTTAGATGCCCATAAACTTCTCTTGGCTAAGTCATCTCTTGAAATATGGTTCTCCAAGCTATTCACTTTGTCGATTGAAGGCTGATGCAGAGGAGAGCTTTTATTATTAATCATTGTACCTCTTGGCTGTGATGAAGATCTCTTCCTAGGCCCGGCATTGTAAGATACAAAGCTGAGGATCTGGTGGGAATTTGTGACTTTTGGCGCGCTCTCGTTTCCGGATCCACGTTTTAGTCCTTCTTCCAGAGTCTTCAGCCTCAGCTTGAGTTTTTCCTGAGGTTATAGTTCAGTTAAAGGGCTGATAATTAATGATTAGTTGGGGAGAAGGGGGTTCATATTGTAAAGATGAGTATATACCTTAAGCTGTGCCTCTGCTTTTGCAGTTCTTTCCGTGACTGCTAGTTTGTCTTTTAAACGCTGCATCTCTGCCTGAAAATATGTATAAATATGTCAAAACTCGCACATTGTATTTCATCACATTTGTTCTACAAATTTTTCATAAGAGGTCTTTACCTGCAAGACTCGACGCTCTTCTAGCCATTGCTTCACTGGCATTACCTTGTCATTCTCGTCTTTCCATTCATTAGCAACAACAGTTGCCACTCTGTTTGCTGACACTCTAGCCCGTGCAAGCTCCCTCTCCAGAAGTCTTTTCTCTTCCTAAAAAGCCAGTAAAGACAGTTTATGATTAAATGATAGCTTTTCTAGCACATTGAGTTAGTTAACAAACAAACAGTGAGAAAGAAGAAGCAATTTAAAATTTTACTTTTAATCAGGCATAGGACTAGATCTTACATTGAGCTCGGTTATTTTGCGTTTATAGTCTCGGACAACGTTAGCAGTAGACCCACCTGCCAAAACAGCCTCCTCGAGTTCCTGAATGGTCTGGCTAAGCTTTTCAACCTCTACAACTTTCTGACGGTTGGACTTTTCAAGTATTCTGTTCTCCTCCTGGCAAATTTCTATTTGTCGCCTTAACTCAAGGTTTTGGTTTTGTACATCTTCAACTATCAAAGCTCTTTCAAGAGCACTCCTCAAAATTTTTTCTGTTTCAAGAAGAGCAGCTTCTTTTGACTTTGTAAGGCGCTCCATAGCTTTCTTATCCTCTAGTAAAGACGCAATCTTCCCAAAAACAACAGATCTTAGAATTCAAATAAAGGATCTAGCAGTCTATCAATTATAACTGAAATTATTTTAAATCCACTTAGTACCTCATTCTTGTACATTTTGATGTCAGCTTCTAGAGGAGCAATGATTGACTCTATTGGTAGATAGTCGTCGTCCTTTTGGTTTGTGTGTAGCCTCCTAAGGGCTGCTTCGGCAGCAAACTGTGCAGCCAAAGCATCCTTCTTCTCTTCAGCTAGCTTCTTCATCTCTAGATTCTGCAGTTAAATTCCAAACACTATCAGTCACTTTTTTAGGTTCATTGAATGTAAATGAGCCTTAATATCTGATAAGAAAACACAAGACATACTCTCTGTTGCAGGACACTCTCTGTAGCTCTCAGTTTTTCATCCAACTTGTTGTAGTTGGTTTTGAGCTGTGCCAGTAATGGACAAAACAGGAGAGAGTACATGGTTTAGACTTGAGATACAAATTGGACGATCAAGGAAAGCTAAGCACTAGAAATTAAGCCAACATGAAAAATGTTCTGAGGAGTGAAATATACCTCGTCTAGTGCCTTTTCCTTCTGTGCTTGAGTTGCTCGTGAAGCCTTGATCTCATTTTGTGCTGCTCCTATCTCATTATCTTTCTCTAAAGCCATATTTAAAACCCAAAATGGTGTGTTGGAAATTAGACATAGCAGACAAAAGATAGTTTTAATGAAGGATATAATGGCTTCTTATGTTGCCTGTCAAAACGAGTTAGTTATTGATGACATCATTTGTTGCAAAGGTTATTTGTTCTGCATCTTAATACAGCGAAATTTGAGTTAATTAGACACTAACATCTTAACAGACTTATTTTTGCATCAGAGACTGTAAGCTACTGTGTGTGAGTGGATTAAAGTAAGTTGCTGCTGATGAAGTTCTTGGAAGTGGTTTTGATTCCGACATTCAGGTGATTAATCAGTATCAGTTTGTTACAGATACAAGTCTAAAGTAATTTATATCTGATAGCAGAGGAACAGATTGGATGTTATGCTCTACCTAATATCCTTAAAGGCTAAAGTAGATTTTCTCTAATCTTCATAATTCTAGCTAGAAAACGAGCAAACATAATCGGTAAATGAAGTGTCAAGCTGATAGATCAATTATAGTAGAAATAGCCATTAGAAGCAATCTACAAACACTAGAATTATTAGGTAAGGTAAGGTAGTTTTGAATCCTTAGACATACCGCCTGGGATGTGTTCTTGTGTAATGTGTATAATTTCACATAAATAAACAGAAGATTAATGAGTACTCTGTACTACTACGTATTTCAGTTGCAAATAAAAGGTGCAATATGCTCAGCTCCACGACCTAATTTTAAAGATAGCTGGGTGTTGGAACACCACGGTTATGTGGACCAGTGTCACACACAAGTATGACTAGGTTAATTTATGGGCTTAGCCAGAGGAACACACTGGTACCTGAATAAATGATTAGATTAGAGTGAAAAAGTGAAGTCATTCTTTCGTATAGCCTCACTTCATAGACTTAGATACAAAGCAATGTATAAATGTTGCTGTCTATTCTAACTTATACAAACATGCTTAATTGTGTCAATGCATTATAATAATAATTATAGAATAAAGGATTATTAATTTAAATAACCCTAACCCTCTGTTATGGATTATTAGGAGCAATGGTAGTAATATATATTATCACCATTAGTTTTGTTGTAGGACATTTCTCTACGTTACAATTATATTGTCTGTTTAAATTACAAGCTTTTAATTATAATTGTAATATCATGAATTATTATTAGTAGCTTGACGGTCTTAACTACTAGAAAAGCACGACTTTTAGCCGAAACCTCTAACCATTGTATTGCAAAATATAACCAAACTCAGCTCTTGTTTGATAGTCGAATAGTGTGTTGGTGGTTTGCAGTATAATGAATTATAGTGTCTATTGGTTGTAGTTGCTATAAAATAAAAAGGGTACGAAGATGTGTGATTTGATAAATAATACCAGAAAGGTTTGCAATTTGCCGATGTGAAAAATAATACTAAATACCAATGTAATAGGATTATGTTAATGGTATAGCCCTAAAGTTGGACTTGGCTGGAGTTAGGATCCTCCAGTACGTCTAAGCCCCTTGTTTGTATAATAATCCTATTAATATAATTGCTCATAAAACAGAAGCGTATGCAGTTATAATGCAAGAAAAGCAAGAATTCGAACCGAACCTTTAAGCTGATTTTGTAAGTGGTTAAGCTCCAACACAATAGGATCAGGTTGAGGCTGAGAAATGAAGCTCAAACTCATATCTTCTATTCCTACCATGACTATTATACGCTAACTCTTTAGAAATCTTTTCTTAAAAAAAAAAATTGTAGTAGTAGTAGTAGAGAATATAATGTTCACAACAAACAATATGTAAAATGATAAAACTAAAACTAATTAATAGTCCATGGAAAAGGAAGCTTAATATATACTTGAATTGGAGACAAATTTAAGGGGGTAAGGGGAAGTCCATGCTTTTAAGGAATTAGGATACATACATACATATATTGCCCCCAAAATCCAAATCCTTCTCCTTCAAACTTTCATTTTCCCTTTCAAAATCACATCATATGCCGTCAAACCCGCCTGCACTCCTCTCCCCCTGATAGTAACCGTTATTATCCCCCCTTTCATGTTATTCAACTTTCTGATTCATTGTCTCTCCTTTCCTAAATTTTATTTTTAATATTTAAATCTTAGCTGGACTCTTAAAAACCCTTCCTAATCCCAACAACCTCTGAGCAAAGTAAATCCCCTCATTATAAATTACTTGTTACATTTCATCTGTTTTAACATCTCAATACGCGACTTTGTCCACCTAATGTTTATGGTGTCTGAAAATTTCAGAAAAGTTGATATCACCTGATTGCCCATTGAGATGTAAGTAACAAAATTTCACACGAATTGTATTGGAGACGTAAGTAACAAAAATTAGCAAGTAATTTTTAATGTACGTAATTATATATCATCAATTTGTATTAGAGACGCGGAATTTTTACATGTAAAGCTATTTTTTTCTTTCTTATTCTTATCCCTTATAAAGAAAGAATTGAAATAAAGTTTGCAAAAATAGTTAGATTACTCCGGAATCTCGATGGATTATAAATGACAAAGTTGGTGATTAGGGTATACATTATGTTGGTGAAGTAACATAAGTTCCAAGTACTAAAATATATATATATATATATATATATATTCCTGGTGCTAAACGTGTATCTGTCTAGTTATACAAAAGTTAGTTTCCATCTTGAGCCATAAGATGATTACTCATTTGCTTTAGCGCTAAATCTTCCTTAATCCATGCTTAGTTAGTCCACTTGAAAGTTATTCAACCACTTTAAAACTAGGAATTATGAGATAACTGATGATTATCAAAGTGTTAATTAATAGATTTTTTACTGAAGTGGCTTAAAAGTCAAATGAAGAAAAATACAAATTAAGAAAAAATTGAAGATTCCAGTCATCTTAGCTTGAAAGTATACGATATAAATGATGATGTATTTTGATAAAAATTACATTGAAGATATGAACAAGTAGTTAACCAAGGCCACTTGGCAAGGATAAGTACCCATCTTACCAACATCCGATTGAAGTATATCAAATTATTTGCAAAACCATTTACGAGTCAAAAAAAAAAAAAAATTGGAATTTGATTATGATTTGGCTTTCTATGGATAAATAATACTCCGTAATTGGTAAATATCTTCAGGTAACCAAGATTTGAAAGAGACCTTTCCTTAATTTGGTGGTGGTCAAGCTACTATCCTGTGTCTATGCCATTCTTAGTGATCTGTATTAGGTAAAACTCATATGTCATATTCAAAATAGCAATATGACATTGCCTATTTTTCTTTTGTGTTCTATATTTGCATTACTTTAACTTGTGAAATTACTAAATTCTATCGATTTCAATATCAACTACAAGTATTACAGGCCTGTTGGACAAAATTTGGTGTTGCAACTTGCAAGTGTTGTAAGTATGTACCTGGTTTAGTACTTGTACTTGTAAATTTTGCAGTCTTTAGCGTTTCAGCTAAATGCTAATAGTTGTTGTTTGATAGAAGAGTCTGATACAAGTAAACATTGAATTGAAACATGAGTAAAATAAAAACTACAGAGTAGTAATATAAAACAACCCAAAACTATGCCTGAGTACGAATTAATTAATTAAAGGGGGTTTTTCAATGACCTGTGGACCGTGGATAATTTGCAGAAACCAGAAACTTAGTTATAAACTGCTTCTCAGTACCAATCCTACTACTACGAAAAACATCGAACTGATAAAAGTTAGGATACTTGACAGTAAATGCAGAATGATTGAATTTCCTAGTAAATGCAGCTATATTGTGAATTGTGATTATGTACTGTTGGCATACCCTGTAGTCTGCAGATTAGGGTGTGTTAATTATATCCGCTGCTGTCAGTGTTCCTGATTCATTGACGTCTAAGTTCCTGAAGCACTCCGTTAAAATACTAACATCCTCAGACTAACATTCTCCATCTCTTTTAGCTTCATTATAATAAACTTTGCAGCACTGTAGCAAGTACGTGATTGTTATGAACATCATCATTTCTACTTGCTATAAATTGAAGATTTTAAAAAAGAGAAAATTAGAGGTTCATTTGTGAAAAATTATTGGAGAGTGGAGACCCCTTTTTCTTTAATTTTTTGGGTGACTGAGAACAATAGACTAATTAAGTACATCCTCTTAATTAAATTAGCTGCTAACCTCACGACGTTATCATTATCAAGGTCAGCAGCCTCAATGTCAGCAGAAGTGAGCTTCCTGTCGAGAACCCATTTCAACAACAATTTTCGCCTCTTTTCTGTACAAGTTCAGTTAAGTAGAAAAGGAACTGTGCTAAACAGACAGTGCCACTCAATATCTAAAATACAACAAACACAATACAAGGCATCAATCAGACTCAATACTTCATGCAAGGTCAGGATCAATGTACCTTAAGGCATAAGCAATACAAGAAGGATGAATGCCATCATAAACTTGTATTCTGTCTTGTTGATTTCCACCTCTTTAAGTATGTCAGCAGTGGTGATGTTTTTGTCCTGCAGATGAAAAACCTGAGCTACAAGAGCTTCATTCTTTTCGATGAAGTAATCAGTTGTTTGCTAAGAATCATAGTGACGATAGCCATCCCAGTGAAAACAAACAAGCATAACAGCAGTTTGGCCAGAGTAGTAGCAGGAACAAGATCTCCATATCCAACAGTTGTCACGGCGTCAACCACTTCATTTGTTTTCTTGCCATCAAGCTGACCCCTAATTAGAACAAAGCATATTGTTCCAACACCAAGGTACAACGCCAATGCAAGGAACACGTGTAAAAGGACACGCTTGTTGTTGGAATTATGCAATGGCAGAGGAGGATCACAATCGACTGTCGAGGGATAGTATTGTGTGGAAGGGGCGCTTTTGGTATGTCCATGTCTTTTCCTTGTTATCGCATTGCTTTTTTCTATGAATTTCACTACTTTGTCATTTACAGATCCTCCAAGCAAGTGGCGCATTCGCATTGTCATGATTGGCCATAACATAAACATGTGTTTAAAGCTAAGTCAATAATCTGTGGATAGAAGCACATATTGATATATAAAAAGGGTAATATATAAACAAATGCTGTAGCAGAAAGCGAGAAGTAGTTGGAGAGAATTCTCATATCATCGCATAAGTTCAGAGAAGCATCCACATTCAAAGGAAGTGTCATGGTTATTGGTCAGGCTTCAGTATTAGCAGCATACAACATTAGTATTATCAATACGTAGTAAGTATTGTGGACTGTAGGTAAGCACAAGGGTCATAGCCAATGTCATATAATAAAGAAAGCTAAGTGACCAATTTAGAGACTCAGAAAAATGTATGAATATCAATAGCATCAGGTCATTCCTAGAAGGTGTTAAAGGTTACTCCAGTACTTAAGCTGTAGATGAGTATAAGAATGATAAATTTTAGCTAATGATCTGGTTGATTGCATAATTTGTGAGAAACGCTCTTTTAAACAGTGTCCTACGACTTAAACGTTGCCTAGAGGGCCATCACTAATAATGCTCCTTTAAATGGAAAGTACTGCCTGTGCATATATTTTGGACATACATGTATCATTTATCTCGACGTACAGTCACAAGTTATGAATCCATGATCCATGGAGTGTGCGGAATTGCTATGGCTACAAAGTTATCATAGGTAGTCGGGGTGTTTAATAAACATTTTCCAAACAATAATGGGCATATATATATATATATATATATATATATAAAGAGAGTTTGATGAAGAAGTGAATTGTAAGAAATTTACCTGTTAAATTATTACCTGTTGAGATGGAGTGAAAGAAAAAGAAAGATCTACAAATGAGTTTAGCTCAGATTCATTAAGTAATAATTCCTTAGTGGTAGTTTTTTTTTTCGGCCCTTAATATTTGGTATAATTCCTAGAGTGATGATAGGGGTTTAAGTCTTTAACTCGGGTATGGTGATGGGGCGAAAACTAGACATTTGCTTTTTTTTTTTTTTTTTTGCGTTTGTTGCTTGGATGAAACAAAATCGATAACAGTAGAAACAGAGGAGAGCAAGCATTAATTGATCCATATGAATTAACACCCGGCCCCTTTGGCACGCATTTATTATTACTTGCATGCACCGGTCAGGTCACCTGAGTTAATGATCTTACACAGATGAGTCGGGGAATGGAGATGCCAGATTCATTGAATTACTGCTGTTATTGTACACTTGTATATATGCACATTTAGCAATAACAATGTAGTCTTTTACCTTTATTCCATGCTCCTTATTCTTAATTTTGCTATTTCGTAGGCTTCCTTTCTTTTGAAGGAAAATATTTTTTCGGAAACCACTTTCCTATTTTTTCTTTATTTGTTTTGGTAAGGGGTGAAAATCAATTTTCTCAAAGGGGGAAATCTTCTCCTGAGAAAAGAAAACCCATTTTTCTTTTTGTAGAAAACGTATTCCACATTTTTCATTCTCATTCCTTATTCTTGTATTCCTCCCTTTACATCTTTCTTCCCCTTTTCCTTACAATTTCTTTTTTCTCTATGAGTTTCCCTCAATCAAAACAAACAAAGAAAAACTTCTTTTACGATTTTATTTTCCATTGAAAATTATTTTTCTTGGAAAATCATTTTCGATGAAAAGTGTTTTCCATCAAAATATACAGAAACTTAGTCCAAATCCAAATTCAGATCAAACTTTCTTTGTTTTGTTGGACTATCAATTAAGTGACATAGATAACATTACTAATAATGAGGTGAAATGGGGAGTTTGAGTATCAAAAGATTTTGCCTTTTCTAATCACTTACTTCCTTTCCTTACTCTATATTTTTTCTACAAGTAACTTTTAGGGAGTTACGTTATTTAATTTATTCACCCCTTACATAATAAGCTTCAATTCGGGGGAAGTTTTTTTTTTTTCCTAATTTTCTAAGATCATAAAATAAAGGCAAAAATTGCCTTCATATTGAAAATATACGCATGCAACTGCTTGCTCTATCTTCATTAGAAATTAATTAATACTCCCTCCATTTTTCTAGTTGCAATAATTCACTTTTCACACTTGCCGATGCACATTTTCAACAATTTATAACTCTAATTATATATTTGTATAAATTATAAAAACTATTTATTAATAAAGTGCACACTAAGACGAATCAAACGAGATTTATATTGACTATATATATTACTCTTTATAAATAAATCATAAGATGAAATCAAAGCTTAGATGAATAGTGCAACTTTTAAAATGTTGCAACTTACAAAACAGAGGTAGCACTATCAAAGAAACAATCTCCATAATTGACCGTGTTTTTAAATTCCTATGTAGCAAAAACCTCCACGCTCCATTTGCAGTATATGGTGGCCTGGTGTGAGGCAGGTAGTTCCCCAGCTGTTGACAGTGTCGTATGCCTTTTATTTTGTCTTGTGTTTTGATAGAGATAGAATATTCATCAAATTAAAATATTCTATCCATAGATTTATGATATTATATTTAGAAATAATATTTTATGTAAAGTAGGATATATTTATAATATTGTTAGGATAATATTTAGAAAACTATATCCTTTGTCATTGTAACCCTATAAATATGATCAATAGAAATCACCCTAATCAAGGGATTTTACACAATCTAACATGGTATCAAGAGCGGATTAGATCTTGGGTTCTTTTAAAAATAATTTTTTTTTCTTGTTCCCCTGCCGGCGGGTAAGTGTTAAACCAACCGGCGGGTAGGTGTTAAACCAACCGGCAGGATTCACAAACAAATTCTCTACTGGTCTACCACTACTCTTCCGCAAACACTACAAGAAAATCGCTGATTAGCGACGGACTTTTTCCGGCAGAACGAATTTCCGTCGGAAATTTTGGAAATATCCGACGGATTATTATTCTGTCGGAAATTTGCGACGGATTTTACACCATTCTGTCGTAATTCCAAAAAAAGTAGATGAATCCAATTTGCGACGGAATTTGCAATGGAATTTTTTCCATCGCAAATTTGCGACAGAATTTTCCGTCGCAAATACCTTTTACAATTAAAAATTCCACAAACCCTACCTATATATAAACCCACACCACCCCCTCTTTCTCAGTTTTCTTTTTTCTTTCTCGCCTCTCTTTCTCAGTTCTTTTCCGTCCCAACCATTTTTTTCTTTGTTTTCTTCTTTTCTTTTACTTTCTCTCTTTTCTTTCTCTCTCTTTCTCTGCTTTCTTTTACTTTCTCTGCTTCTTTTTCTTTCTCTGCTTTCCATCGCCTCTCTTTCTCTGCTTTCTTTTACTTTCTCTCTTTTCTTTCTCTTTTCTATCAAGATTTAGTTTTTTTAGATCGAATTTGACCATACAAACCCTAGATCTAGGATTTTTATGGTCAAATTCGACCCAACAAAAACTTTGAAGGTTGATTTTATTAAGGTAAGCTCTTGTTTTTAGTTTTATTTATGGTTTTTTGGTTTGTTTTGGTCGTTTTTGGTGGATTTTGGTTCGATCTTTTCGTTTTTGTGGATTTTGGTTCGACTTTTTGGTTTTTAATGGTATTATGGTCCGATTCTTTCATTTTTGGTGGATTGTGGTTATTTGGGTTTGTTTTTGGTGTTCATATGGTGGTTTTGGGGTTATGTTTTGTGGTTGAATCTTGCGGGTTTTTGGGTGTTTGTGGGGTGGTTTCGCGGTTCGTGGGTTAGTGGTTGTGGTTCTGGGTAGGTGGGGTTTGGTGGGTGTGGGTCTGGCGGTTGTCATGGGTGGGTAGGTTTGGTGGTTGTGGTTTTGGGTGAGTGGGGTTTGGTGGTTGTGGGTCTGGGTTTGTGGGTGTGTGGGGGTTGGGTCTGGGTTTCAGGGTGGGAGATGGGTTGGGGGTTGGGTTCTTCTGTTGGGTTTGTGGGTCTGGGTTTCTGGGTGGGTGGGGGTTTGGTTTCTGGACGTGGTGGTGGGGTGGGGTAGTGGTCTGAGCGTGGTGGTCGGGTGGGTTTGTTGAGGTGGTGGGGTAGCTATTGCTGCCTCACCAGCTTTTTTTTTTATTTTTCTGTTTCATATTTCCGATGGAATTTTCCAACGGAATTCCGGCCGTCGGAAATTCCGACGGAAATTAGACAACTTTTTTCGTTGAGATTCCATTGAAATTCCGTCGCAAAATTTTTCCGACGGAAATTCCGTCGCTAATTCCGTTTTTGCGACAAGCAAAATTCCAACGACTAATTTCCGACGGAATTCCGTCGCAAAAGTCGTTTGCGACGGAATTTACGCCTTTTGCGATGGAATTTTTCCGTCGGAAATGACTCTTTTTTTGTAGTGAAAGTAACACTTTCTTGCTCTTTTAATTCCCCTTCCGGCTTCTGATAATAAATCAAATCAATGACACTTGCTACCTTACTTCTGCCTAACTGTTCTATATTTCGTCCCTTCTTGTTATTCCTATCGTAACTCCATTCATGGTGATCAATTCACTTTTTTCCTTTATTTGCTTATGCGTGCCTAATGCCTAGCAAGTCTTTACTCCCTTCTTTTCCATCTTCTTGGCTAAGTAGTATGTGTTTGAGTCATTGAGACTTTGAGAGTGTTACTTTAATTCATTAGACCCGGCCAATTATTCCTTTTTCCTCTGAAGTTCGTCCGTAAATTAATCTCATGCAATCTACAATCAATGTTCTAGCCTCCGCATACTAAGTGAGCTATGTTTTTTTTGTGTGTTGGACAAGATGATCATTCATCCTTTTGCTTGTATGTTTTCACACATTCAATGTGGCCAAGCAAACCTCCCCCTTTTCTTCCACCTAACTGATTGTTTTCTTCCCATTGCCCAACAATCTTGTGTACCACAGTATAAAAGTCCAACACGAAAGGTAGCCCCATGGGCTAGTAGATGCATGAATGTGATTTCCTGCAACAATATATATTTTTTTACTAGATGCTATGATTTGTTCCCCTCTTCTCCTTCGGATCAACAACTTGGCCAATATCTACCACTATGCGCGGCCCTTCTCCTCTTCCTCCTTGGCATAGCAGCGCTCGATTCTCCTCCACGTAGATTTTGGCATTTGCTCTTCATCGTCATCAACACACTATTGTTGCTACTATATTTGATCGCAGATTACCTATATTATCCTACACAGTTCGATGCCTCCTTCAATAGACGTAGATTTGATCCAGTCAAAGCGTCCACTTTTCTCTCGCGGGGGTATGATAGAGATAGAATATTCATCAAATTAAAATATTTTATCCATAGATTTATGATATTATATTTAGAAATAATATTTTATGTAAAGTATGATATATTTATAATATCGTTAGGATAATATTTAGGAAACTATATCCTTTGTTATTGTAACCCTATAAATATGATCAATAGAAATCACCCTAATCAAGGGAGTTTACACAATCTAACATGTTTGTACTTTGTAGTAGGGGGTTTTTCATTTAATTTATAAATGCAATTTCTTTTCCATGTACGTACTGTTTGCATAAAATAAACTAAATATATATATCATTATGCCAGTTCCACCATTGCTCTTTGGGAAATGGAAATGATATGAAGTGTAGCTTTATTATATTTTAGAATCAACCACTCGCACAAAGTTGGGAAATGGAAATGATATGAAGTGTAGCTTTGTGGATGAAATGATATGAATATATTATATTCTGTATCGATCAGCATCTAGAACGAACTTGAAAGATATATATGTAGTCGATTACGTTACGTTGGATGCAATATAACTTTGGTCGTCCATAATTAATTACTGTTTCATTCAGCCTTTCTCCATTGATTCCTTTCTAGTGTTTTCTACAAACAATACTGTGAACCTGATCTTTTAATTTGGGAATACAAAGAATAGTAAAGTAGCTGAACACTTTAGGGAGTAGGATGTCCTTTGTAATTAGTGATATGACTTTTTAATTTTCTCCTTCAAATTGGACTCTAATAGGTGACAAAAAGAAAATCCTGTGCTACTAAGGCCGGACTTTTTATATCATGCATAATATATATAATTTGTGAAAAGCAGCAAAGTACATGGGAGTTTAAAACTTAATTAAAAGATGATGATTATGTCTAACTGTTTGTCATTCTGGTTAAAATAACCATAATATACCCATAAAATTTTGGGAAATTTTTTAAAAATAATAATGATCAGGAAATGATTGATGCAACGACAACACTAAAGAAAATGTGGGGAACTTATATGATTTTTCTTTTTTTTCTATAAGCTGATAGTAGCATTCTTGTTCATCTACTACATATCCTATGACTACAAGCATATATATATATATATATGGGACTAGTACTGTTGACGTTAAAAGAAATAAAGAAGACCTTAATGTTGTTGCATATGATAGGATGCATAATTCATGGTGTAGGAATATAAAGGTGAGGATCGGAAGATTATCAGATGTTAATTATTAGGCAGCAATGGGTTGCTGTTGTTGAGTTTCGAGTTTAAGGTCTTCCTTCATCTTTCTTATAAACTCCTCAATCTTCTTATTCAATTCTTCTGTATTAGTTGCAGATCCTTCACTCTCTCCATCTCCATCTTCCCCTCCTACTACCAAACCGCATTCTTGTTCCTTCTCTATTTCCACATCTTCTGCAAAGTCTAACTCTGCTGGCTCCCGATCAACTTCACTCTGCAGTTCTGAATCTAATTCTGCTGCTGCTGCTGCTGCTGCTTCCTCTTGTTGTGCTCGTATTTCAAGCACTTCACATTGCATAGAAGTTTCTGGCACAACTACCTCAGATAGAGAGTCTACAGTTTCTGCAGGCTGCTGCAATAATATAAGGTGTTGTTGGATATTATTAACCGACTTCCCGTGCATGTCATCTGATTGAGGAGCCTCCTCTTCCAACTGATGAAGCCCTGAAGGAAAATAATGTGCTCCGTTTTGCAAACCAGATTTCCGAGCAAGGAAGATGAGGATTCCATTGCAGAGGAGAAACATGTATTTCCTCTCAAAGGTTTGGGTGAAGAGAGGTAGAAGAAAAGTGGAGAAATAATAAGAGTAGCAATGGAGGAAAGAAAGGCCCGTGAAAAAGGAGAGGAGGAAGGATAATAGAGATACTGAGAGGATCACCAATAAGGTTTTTCTAAGGTGATGTTGGTACTTGTAAGTTATGTTAGTGACCATATTAGGAAAGAGTAGTATTGGAATTGGATTATCAACTTGAACCTTTAACACCCCTTCTTGTAGGTGGTCCATTTGCTCCAACTATTTAAATTTTATATATATATATATTATGAGACAATATGACAGTATATATATTTGAGGCCGGGTGCAATATGTGATCCTTTACTTTACTAAATTTCTTGATCGATCAACATTTAGGAGCTGAGGGGAACGATCACCAAGCTAAGGCTCTCTCCATATATAACACCCAACTAAGCTCTATGGCTTATAACTTAAAAAGTTGCATGATATATATATGGAATCCGATCATGCGTACGAAATGACCATAATGCCCTAATAGGTACCTTGTGGTGAGAACATGGTTTCAAAATTTTCTATCACATACCAAAGGGGCAAAGAAGTCCAATAGCTCAAAAGCTTCCCTCTAATTATTTTACATGCATGCTTTTGAAGGTTCTAGTATTACAAATGCTAAGCCTGCTGCAGTGTTGTTGATTGATTTTTTAATTGGTTTTGGTTTGATATATTTTTCACTTGCACACAAATCGCATGGAGCGTCTAGAATGTTTCAATGGACCCACCCCCAATACAAATCATATTAATTTGATGTTTAAGGGATGAGGAATAAAATGAGGCCCTAGTTTATTTGACATTTTCTGCAAATATTCATGCCTTCCTACAAAATTTGGGCTATATTTTTTTTTTGGACCTCGAAATTTTGTAGTGATATAATACATATGGCATAGTTGTAGGGGGTTTTCTATAATTAGCCAAGTACAAAAGTACGAGGCAGTCTCTTGTTGAATATATGTAATACACTTTCTAAGTTAGTTTATTGGTCACATTTGATATCTTACACAAAAATTAAGAAAAATAAATAGTGGAACTAGATTCATTAAATTTTTTTAATGGAATATTAGGTTTCATGAAGTTATCGGTTGGATTCTACTCCGTAATATAAAGCTACAAATTAAATATTGTATTTTCACTAAACTAAGCTTTAATTTTTATTACATCCACACAAAAAACAATCGGTTTCATTTTCCCACAACCAATAGTATTCCATTATTAAAGAAGTATAATTCTTAAATGCGGCATGTCGCATGGTAGGAGATGGTGCGGCAGGTCCATTTCTATTATAGCCTAAATGTTTTGCCCAATTTTTCTTCTTCTTGTTTTTTCCTCTTTTCCTGTGCGGTACTCATGTGATGTGTGAACTTTTTCCTTTTTTTTAAAACTCTTTCTCAAATTCAAATACTCCTCCTTCGACTACATGCATCTCACCAAACTTTTTTTTTTATCTTTCTTCTCCACCTCCATTATTTGAAAAAAAAAATTTCTTCTACTCTATAATTTCATCATTTTATTTTTTGCTTGGTTTTAGTTTTGACTTTCTATCATTTTTTTTTAACTCAAAGTTATTTTTATGCCTTTTTTGGGATAGAAAACCAAAGTTATCTCCCGAATTTTTTTCTTTTTTATTAATTTGCGTTTATTTTGTTTGAAAGGGTTACTTAACTTTTTCAGGGGTTACTAATCTTTGTTGGATGAGTTACTTAACTTTTTTGAGGGTTATTTATCTTTGTTCAATGGGTTACTAATTTTTGTTGACGGGGTTACTTGACTTTTTTAGGGGTTACTAATCTTTGTTGAAGGGGTTACTTAACTTTTTCCGGGGTTACTAATTTTTGTTGACGGGGTTAATTGACTTTTTTAGGGATTACTAATCTTTGTTGAAGGGATTACTTAACTTTTACCGGGGTTACTAATTTTTGTTGAAAGGGTTACTAAATTTTTTATAGGGTTACTAATCTTTGTTGAAGGGGTTACTTAATTTTTTCAGCAGTTATTAAACTTTATTGGAGGGGTTACTTAACTTTTTCTGGGGTTTATAACTTTTGTTGAAAGGGTTGCAAGTTACTTAATTTTTTGTGGGGTTACTAATCTAGTAACTCTTAAAAATCTAAAGATAAACCCTCAAAAATAAACTTTGTTAGTGACCCTTCAAAATGTAATCTAGTAATAAAAATCCTTCCAAAACTAAATTAGTAAACGTTCAAACTTGAAAAAAAAAATAGTAGTAACCCTAACATAACTAAGATAGTAACCCTTATTAAAACAAGTTGGTAATCCATCAAAATATGCACTGTTAAGAAGTAAATGAATAGCTAACAAAGCAAAAAAAAAAAAAGCAAATGAAACAAGAACACTTCTCAGAGCATATAAGAAGTCAATACAAGGAAATCCATGTTGGAGGTCAGATTCTAAATTATTTTTTCTAGTTGATACGCCACCCATACTTGTCAAAATTGATGGTATTTCATGAACTCCCAAAGTCCCAAAGTATGAAACATTAACTCTACATAATCTCCCTAACTCAACATTTGAAGCACTAATATTCAATTACTCTGTTTGAATCTTGTTGGCTCTTCCTCCATCTCCATCTCCACTCTATGGTTCGTTGTGAGAGCTTTTGCAAGTCCATCCCTTGAAAGTACAACCCTGACCAAAAACTTCAATCTAGCTAATTAGTTTTTTTTAAGGTCTTAACGTCAATATAATGCTCAAATTAATTTTGTTTTACCTTGTACTTCACTATTTTGAATCCTAATGTTTTCTTCAATTTCTGGATGATCTATCTTTTTCAGTTCTAAATTCATCATTTATTCTTCGATCTCGCCAACCTTCATAGATTCAATAATAATTCAACTTCAATTGATTGTTGATGGTTTGGAAAATTTTCAAAATTAGCTTGAGATCCAAATGAATCTGTCACGAAAAGGTTTCATTTGAATATGAATTTGATGAAGTTTGATAAATTTTACTTAGTTAAATTTTACTTCCGAGACATGGCCGCATGGTTTTCTTAAGATGTGGCAGGTTGTATGTAAAACGCGCTCGAATGATTGTTTAATTTGTAGCTTAGTACGTAATGGTAGGTTGTGATAGCTAGATTATTGTTGGGTTCAATGCAATTATATTACATGTTTGACAATAAAGATTAAGTATTAATTAATTAATTAAGAGGATCGAAATTCGGAAGCTTAATAATTATGAATCCGGTACGTTATTGGTTGCAGAATGATTATTTACTACTACTGTATGTCTGTATCTGTATAAGTGTATGGTGTGTAGTTGGAAAATTGTATTTGTAATACATAATAATTAAGTACAGGTGGAGGGAAAATAATAAATAAATAAATAAATAAAAGGGACAATATATATATATATAATTCTATTAAAATTTAATCAGCGCGCATTGCATGCACTGGTGCGTTGCCTCGGTGACTTTTTTCATTAAATAATCTGCCCGCATGTCACCGGCCTAGCTAATCGGATATTCGGATCACCATTTAATTAGCTACCTAGTCCACACTACATATTCATCATTTGATTTGGCTGTGCTTTCTTCAAATCCTGTTAGTTTACGTGGACTACCATGCATGCAGCCATCCAGCCGTCCGTTTCTATTACTACTAGCTACTACTACTTTTTTTTTTTTCCTATATAGCACGTTTATTCAATTAGTACTAGCTCTACTAATTTTCTGTGTTATGTAAAACAAGCTAATTAACTTTGATTCCTAATTAAACCTGCCCTGTTATGAAATGTAACGTACATTTATTAATTAATTAATTAATAATGTGTGTTCATTGTCTCCTTCTGGTGTATCGTGTATGTATATATATGTTCGTTTTCAGATCACTAGCTAGGTCATTAACTGCACTCTAAATTACTAGAGTACGTACTTAGTAATTAAGCTGCTAACTCTATAACTAACTAAACACTGTTGCTACCTACAATAATAATAATGGTAATTTAGGTACGTACTCCTATATGAATGGGGGGTAGGTTACTTACAGTAGTCATTATAGTACCTTGTCTCCTCCATCAATTTACCAATTGTTGATCCAAGTACTATATAATAGACAGTACGTAAGTGCTGCTTTTTTTCAAATCAATTGGCTTAAAATATAATTATTCAATCTGAAGGGAGCCTCATGAAGACCGCAAATACAGACCGTGGAGTCATATTTCACCTCAGAATTTACTTGCTCTTCTTCACCATTTTGTTTCTACATTATTCTATTGCAGGTACGTACGTACGTACAACATTACATATACTATATATTGCTTCTTAATTGACTACTTATTATTATATGTTTAATTTACATGGATAGTGATCGTGTTAGATAGTGTATATGTTTGTATCACAATATATATATATAATAATAATAATAATAATAATAATATATACTTTAATTTCATTTCATGTTGAATAATATTATATTGGGGACAGATGAAGAAGGATCAGACGATGATGACTATGGTCGTGCAATGGGGTCATCACCACCATTACCATGCACATCAAATGACTTATTGATATCCCAAGGCCCAATGCCACCGTTGCCTAACGGAATCCCAACCTACACTGTCCAGATACTCAATGTCTGTATCAGTGGCTGCACCATCGCTAGCATCCATGTCCATTGTGGCTGGTACAGTTCTGCCAGGCTCGTTGATCCTACCATCTTCCGGAGGCTCTCTTACGATGACTGCCTAGTCAACAATGGTGATTCCCTTGAGTCCGGCCAAAGCTTGACTTTTCAGTATGCCAATACTTTTCATTACCCTCTCTCTGTATCTTCTCTTGATTGCTACTAATTTTATTATTACGTACTAGCTATTATATATATATATATATATCAATTTTCACTTAACTAATTATTTACCACGAATCGAATTATGTAGGCCTTAAGTGTAATAATAATATATGTAGTATGTAACTTTGTTCAGATTATAAATGTAGATCTTAATTTGTAATTTATCAATCATGTTTCAAAAAGCTAAGTGATGCAAATTGATTAGGTGATAAGTGGAAGTAATTGCAATTGTAAAGTAAGTTAGTAGATCGATATATATATATATATATATATATATATATATATAGTTTATACAAGTGCGCTGTGGCCTGTGGCTGGTTCAGGTCGATCTTCAACCCCGAAATCCCAATTATGTGGGAGAATTAATTAATTGCCTATGAGAACTGCCTAAGCTCGCTGCTGCCTGCTGGTTTTCAACCTTACCATATAAATTAGTAGAGTAAATTAGTAGCATAATGGAAAAACCAATTAAGTTGTGAAACTTAATATATAATTCCGTTGGTTGATGATCAAATCTTGAAACAGAGTATAGATAAGTAGATGGAGGAGCGAGTAAAAGAAGCTAGGAAAATAAGTAATACAGTAGATGAACATAGCGTGTGTAGGCAGCTAAGCTAGTAAGCATATTGATAAGCAAAATCAGAGACACCGAACATGGCAGAAAGAACTTGAGAAAAGATGAAAAAGGTGGCGCCAAATATAATAATCACAAGAATAGCTGATATTGGGTTCTTGAGAAGTTCCACTATAGGCTGCAACACCGCGTAAAGTACCCCAGTACTCACAGTCAGTGCATACAATCCATATCTTCTTACATTCTCCCAGAACTCTTCCACCATTGGGCCTTCTGGACCCAAACCCCACGCCTTATTATCATGGCCCATCACCATCACCATCACCATCACCACTACCCCTATTGATATCCTCATCCTCATCCTCATCCTCATCCTATGGTTATGCAATAATAATAATAACTTTGATTTTATCACCATTGGGCCTTCTTCTTCTTCATCCTTGCTCTTTGATTTTATCCCCCAATCCCAGTTTTTACTTTTTCTGCAGGAAACCTGGATTTTACTTTCCAGCTTTGGTGTAACTGCAACAGCTGAATTATAACGACGACGACCACAGTAGTTGAAAGATGAATTTTTTGGAACTTGAATTCCAAATGATTGAAAATGGAACTCACATTTCATCCAACTGCTACAACTACTTACCATTCTTGTAGTTTTTTTTTTTTTTTAATATGTGAGATAAATCTGTATTTTGTAGGGATGAAGATGAATCTATTATCTATCTCCTATAGTCCTATTTCTTTCTTGGTGCTATGATGCTATCATTAGTTGTGATCTTAATTGTATGGCTACTGCTTACTCTTCCCTCTGTTTCCCTATCTTATCATCTTCTTTTCTATTTGTTAATTGGCCTAATGGGCCCATTTTCATTATTATTTTATTATGTCTCATATAGCCCACTCCACTTGGGCCGTGACTCAATCCATTATAAGCTCGTTTATTCATAAACTTAACTCGGGCTTCTAAAATAAATGAGCTGAGTTCTAAGAATGAACTTAAGCAATCCTTGTCAAATTGAACATGACACCAACTTCTATAAATAATGATAGTAGGCAATGATGGTAATTAAATAGCTAATGGTTATGGTTCAGTCCTTACTGTTCAAGGCACTGCGACTAGCTTGAGGCACATGACTTATGTTGTATGAAGATGGGATTGGGGCCAATTCTTTCACTTATTCCTTAGGTAACACTCCCTCCAAATGGCGCTCTAGATAAGAGGGTCATCCACTGGCTTACCGCCCTTGTTTCCACCGCCAACAACCCTCTTTATTCTGATTCTCATCCTCATTCTCGTTCCCCTCTTAAATTGTATAATTTCATGCCTCGTTATTTATTAACATTTACCACTACTAGCTCCATCTTTAAACTTCCCCTTTTTTGCTTACTTAAGGCCTTATATTCTGATATTTGTGTGGCCTTAGTATTGCTCTAAATAACTTGTACATTATCCCGAACTGGCTTTGCCACCCCTCTAATTTTGTGCTTCTGTTCCCCATGTCTTTCTCTTTAGACTTAGCCTTTGTTTTCATTATGGCTGCTGAAGGAAATCCTTACCTCGCTTACTTAGATGACATGTATGTATGAAGATAAAAAGAAGGTTCAAGTCTGATGGTTTCACTGCCGTGTCACCTTGATGCCCACCGGCCTTAGCGAACGTTTTCTAACGCCTCATGTCCAAGTCATCAATGCGTAATGTATCAGTGGACACTATCTATCTTATATAGGGTGCACTTGTCCTTTAGATAGTTACAAAATGACCTTTCACTGTTACCAAATTACAGGGTTATCTAAATTCAAATTCAACCAAAACCAATAAATGAAAATAAAGGACAACAAATTATTTCCCATGAGCAAGAGTTGAATGATAGCATTAAAAGATGAGTGATAATGTTTAACCGATGAAAAGTAAATTAACAAAGAAGATGTACCTTTGAGAAAGGTCTTCATCAGAATGACCCATTGATGAGGCTATCGCACACCTATCAAAAATAAACCAAACCACTCTAACTAATATAGCTAGGGAAGTAGGGATCGAATCCACAGGGAAGCAATTAAACCTATTAGTTCTACAAAATTTAAACTGTGTAAAGGGCCTTTGAGTGTTGAATTGTGACCAAGAAATTAACTAAATTAGAACTGAATCGATTTAGGGAATGAATTAATGACTAAACTTAGGACATCGGTTCACCATAGATTAACAAATGAGTTCCACACAATTAATTAACAGATTATCAATTTCCTAGAATTAAGGTCCACTAATTCTCTCGAATCTAGTATCCTTCAAAACTCCTCTAATGATCTCGCTCACTTAGACTCGTTTTGCCTATTGTCCTTATGATCTAATTGTGGTAATCTTATCTCTCGGCATCGATTTCAACAATATCAAACTAACTATTAAACCTGGCCAGTATTTAACTAAAAGCAATATAAGTTGACAACAGGAATTCAAGAACATTAATAGCCAAACTAATAATTATGAGCAAAACATCAAAAATCAACTCATGGATCTCCTAATCCTAGAAAAGGAACTACTCACTCATAATTGAAAGCATAAAAACTAAATCAATGAACGAAATTAAAGTCCTAAACATGATTAAACTACACAAACCAACAAAAATCAAGAAAATAAAATCTACCATAAAACTAATAGAACTAAGAGCATAAATTAAAACTAATAATAAACAATAATAAAGAACAAGAATTGAGATTGAATGAAACCTGAATATTATTGATTGAATGATTGAATAATGTTCCACACTTAGAGAGAATTTTAGACTAAAACTAGGGTTTATAAAATGTAAAAAGCGTAAATGACAAATTAGGAGTTTAAAACATTAAGTACTTACGCTAAACAAGGGAAAAACACACGAAAATCCCCTTCAGAGCCACCCGCCCAGAGGGGTCCGGGCGTGCAGCCTCGATCCGGGCGCTCAGCCTCGCTTGGCTTCGTTTCTCAGTTTTTGCTCGCTCTTCCTTAATTACTTCTTTAATTCTTCATTTAGCACTCCTAATCCTCGGTAAAGCTTCCCAAATGACTTCAACTCTTCACTAACTTCTTCAAGTGCTTCAAAAGGCTCGGAAAACAACGATAAATCATCGATTCCTGTAAAATTAAATCTTATAAAAAGCACAACAAACACTCAAAATAGCAAAAGTTAGTAGAAATGGTTCACAAGAGCCGTATTAGAGCTGAAAATCAATCGGGAATGGGGGTAAAATACATGTCAAATATCAACTTATCACCCATTGAATTGAATTGCAGCTTCAAATTGTGCTATTAAACCCTAAATTTACTTTCAAATGTTTTTGGTTTGTGTTTCAACCCCAATAAGCTTGCTTAATTATAGGCATTAATATAATCCTAATCATAATATTAATCCTTGGATAAGATAGGATTAGTATTTGTATGTATGAAAGCATAAAATGGTAGTTAAATCAGCAAATTCACATCCACGCTTCGATTCACTTCACACTATTAAACATCAGCATCATCTTTGATAACGTACTATATGATACCAAATTATCATTACCAACTTCCCCTCACAATAGTATCCCTCTTCCTTATCATATGATGCCCATTTTTCCCAACACTTTCACAACATGTAAGTATGTAACCTTCATCCAAATCTTCCCTAAACATTATATGATTGCTGCTGCCTGTCTACACTTAATTGTAAATCTTGTATTTATCTTTTTGGCATCAAACACATTGAGTACCATTTGTCTTTTTGTTACCCCCTTATCCGTTGATATCAAACGTTATTTTTAATGCTACATTATCCTTTTCTTTTTCCAAAACATCGTTTTATGGCTTTTTAAAACCCGATAAGCTTTCTGAGGGGCCTTTTTTGATCTAAGGGGCATTGTGTAAAAGTTTCGGTTAATTTTAGGACCCTTGAACCTTCGAAAATCGTAAATTATAGCATTTGTTTTCAGTTTCCAAATGATTGTCCAAAGCTTCATCTAGTTTCCGCCGTGTTATTTTTACCAATTATTCCAGATGAACTAAGGATCCTCAATGTTTGTTTTTAGCATCTAAAAACTTATTGTGTTTACTCTTTAGAGGGAACCAAAAAATGATCACACTAGCCTTTTTCGTTCTCTAAAAGACCATCTTACGGATTTTCGAACCCTGACACGCTGTTCAAGGACCGTCTTTTGACCATAGGAGCATTGTGTAAAACTTTCAGCTTTTTTTTTTGGGACCCTGGAACCCTTGAAAATCTTCCTAAGAGGTATCTCAGGCTTCATCTTACTACCGCTCTTTTTTAACAAAGTGTTGAAGGCAAACCCAAGGCGGCCCTCCCCCTGTGTCACGTTTGATTCCAGCCTCTATAATTTTGTTATGTTCCCTTTTCAGAGAGATATTGAAAAAGGCAACACTAGTCTTTTTCATTCTCCAAATTGTTGTCTTATGGCCTTTTGAACCCCAATAAGTTATCTAATAACCATCTTTTGACCTTAGGGCATTGTGTAAAAATTTCTATTTTTTTATTTTTATTTTTTCCATGACTCTTCAAGCTCAGAAAACCATGGATTGTGTCTGGCTTCTGGACAATTTGCCCGAAGCTCGTCTTATTTTTGCCTTGTTTTATTTACCAATTATTCTAAATGAATCCGGTCCCCCCACCCTCACCCCACGTACCCCCACGTTCGGTTTCAGCCTTTATAAACTAGGTATATCCCCTTTTCAGAGAGATTGTGACAAAAGACCACACTAGTCTTTTTTGTTCTCCAAAAAGTCATCTTATAGGCTTTCAAACCCCGACAAGTTGTTGAAAGCTCTCTTTTAATTTGCAACCTAGTTCCATTGTGTAAATTTGTTGGCAATTTTTTCAAGACCTCAGAACCTCTAAAAATTGTAGATTATAGCGTATGTTTTTGGCAACTAGAGAGCTATATAAGTATATGTATAATAGTATGACAAAGATCGAGCTTAGGTTTAGAAATGTGATGCACAAATTAAAAGACTAGGGCTACACCGAATGTGCACGAGACAAGCAAAACATGACATGAAACCATATCACGATTCAGTGACACATTTATAGAACATATCACAAACAAAAAGACAATTGATGTAGAGTTGAAGAAGTTAAGGAAGGTATTAATTAAATGGGTGGTGGAAGGTGTTTAATGATATTGTATAGTAGTGAACATTATCAATGGCAAACAAGATTGTAGTGGATTTGAGTTGATGAGTTATTAGATGGTAGTAATAAAGCTGAAAACAACAAACTAAGGATAGAGAAATGATTTTAAAAAAAAAAAAAATTCCCGCGCTGAACAAAAATTTGAACTGAAAACACAACAATAACATAGCAGCACCCGACAACACATTGCTACATGTCAAAAAAGTCTATGCGAAAGTCGTTGCAATTTTGTTCACCAATCAACACCTACAAAATACAAATCTACAGTCTGTTAATTATAGTCCCCGTTGGTAGTAATTTGTTCCGAAATTGAAATTGAAATTTCCCATCTCCTACAACCCTAAAATTTCTCCATTTTTTGTTTTGTATTTAAAAAATGTCATCCTTTAACACCCGAAAAACAGCTGCTTCACGTTACAGCTCATTGGAATTGAAAACATTCCCTAAAAATGAAGCCCTTCCCAGATCCAATTCAATGGTTAAAACGGAGCAGAATTTCGCTTCTATGGTGAAGAAATTCATGGAGAAGAAGACGAAGCTGGGAATCATTGGAGATAACAACAGAGCAAAGGCGGCATTAAAAATTGGAGGTGATATCATAGTAGGAGAGGATATAAAGAAATGTAGTAGAAAAGGAAGCTCAAACTTAAGCGATGTTCCAAAAAAGCTGTTTGGGAAAGGTGACAAAAATAAGGTGAAGGCATTGACAGATGTGAAGACCAATACAAGGACTTTAGCAATGGTGCTCAGAAGTGAGAGGGAGCTTCTTACCTTAAACAAAGATCAAGAATCTCACATTTCTCACCTTAATTCTTTGCTCCAGGATCGCACTCTTGAAGTACGTATGTTATTGTTATTATTATTGTTATTATTATTTGTTTAAGTTCCATGAATGAATGAATAATGGTTAATATAGGTGGAGAAGTTAAAGAATCTGTGTTTAAAGCAAAGGGAGGAGATTAAGGCACTAAAAAGCGCAATCTTATTTCCTGATGAAATGAACACTCAACTACATCAACTGTTAGAGAAGCAAGGCTCTGTCTCTGAAGCTAAACAGGTGATTCCTAGTCTTCAGCGCCAGATTTCTTCCCTTACTGGTCAGCTCCAATGCCTTTCTGATGACCTTGCTCAGGTATCATTTTCTTTCTACTCTCTACTCTCCACTCTCCACTCTCCACTCTCCACTCTAACACTTGTACGTGTATGTTATAGGTGAAGGCAGTCAAGTATACAGATGCCAATTTTGGCTCCCCTACCAAACTTGTGTATCATGATCAACACCAGCCTCCTAATTCCCTCGTACTGTCCTCAATTTAGTCATTCATTTTTCAACTCCAAACATTTGCAACTTGCATTATCAACTTATATACTATTCAATTCTCACGCAGTCAAGCCTATTTAAGTTCACCTCCCCACATGTTTTTTTCCTTACAACTTACAACTTCACCCTTTGACTAAAAACATGAAATCAATTGATACAGGATTTTTCTGATGATCCCACAACACCTGACAGTCCAGATGATATGTTGCTAAAGGATGTCAACCCATGCTTGACACCCTCTTATTCTAAGATGAAATCAAAGGTATGCATTACTCATTATTCAATCACTATATGCACTTAACCTTTCTTCTCTACTGTATCTGTATCGTCTTAATCTTTCTTCAATTTTCATGCTCTAGGAATATGGTCTTATGGGGTGTGTTTATAACGATCGCCTTCATCAACTGTCCCGAGAATCTAATAATAATAAGCTGTCAACAAGCTCTGATCAATTCAGGAGTCTGACACCAGGCAGCAGCACAACTCGTCCAAATTTTCGCAGGTCTGATGAAAGCAAATACAGATATGGAAAACCAAATTGACCATCAACTTCTATAATTCTTTTCTTTAGTCCTCTATCAATTCTGCTGTCTTCATATTCCTTCCTTTGTTATTATTTGTTGTTTGTTCACATTATAAAAAAAAAAAAAAAAAAAAATATGTTTACAAGTTGATGGTTTGGGCAATTATTGTTTTCTAATATGATAATTTGCATAATAAGCATTGTTTATTCTTTGTCATCTACACTTGATTGAAGCAATCCTCCTCAATTCCCATTGTCTGCTATATGTAAATGCATACATCATGTATAGTTTCCCCTCTGAGCTTAGTTAGGCTGGTCTGTTTTACAACACCACCCATGTCTTATTGTTATGTTTTCCAATTAAACCCTTCACCTTTTCCCACAACCATCGTTCCACCACCATTAACAAAACTACTACTACAACCATCATAACCAATACAACTCACATCACAAGTAGCAACAGACATAATCCAATCAAGTTTGTTTTAGGCAAGGATCCATTTGTTTTGGAGGAATACACTTCCCTAGAAAATGATTTTCCATCATTTCCCCATTTTCTTTTGATAGGTTTGTTAAGGGATAGAATCAATTTTCTTAAAGGTGAAAAACTTCTCTTTAAAAAAAAAAAGCCATATTCCTTTAATAAGCATGGCATGTCAGGTTTTCCTTCCCATTCTATTCCTCTCCTTACATCTTTCTCTCCTTTTCCTTTTAATTTTCTTTTTCTCCATGAGTTTTCTTCCACCAAAACAAACAATGGAAAACTTATTTTATAATTTTGTTTTTCATTGTAAACTATTTTTCTTAAAAAATCATTTTCCATGAAAAGGGTTTTTCATCAAAACAAACGGAGTCTAAACCAAATACACTGCATTTGCAATTTCGAGTGCAAGTTTTACCAAACCTGCTTATGTTATGCATGACAAAATTGTATATTGTTAGTCAAGACTCAAGATTAGTGAAATATGACACTTGATCGTATAAAACAGTGTCTATAGTAGAACAAAACCTGTGCAATACAAACAGTTTTTCTATCACCACAAAACAATTAATTACACAAGAGAAGCTAAAGCGTAACCATAGCAATACCTATGTTATTTTTGCACTGCAACAGAGAACTGCATTTACCATATCAGGAAATGCCTTTTGAGTCACAATTACATTGATAAAAACTACAACAGAGGAGTCATTTATATAAATATGTATACACATTCCTATTCTAGTTACCTACCATCTTGTGCTGCTCTTCCCTTTGTTACCTCCATACAAGCGAAAGAGACTATAAGCGGAGATACAGGACAGCATCACTGTGCAAAGACTAACCACCACAGAACTTGCAATTCCTTCACCTATTTGGTTACAAAACTTCTCGAATAAGCCACATGTCTTAATCCATTGCAGTTCTGGCTGTCCGAACTTCCCAATAACAGATGACTGTGCTGCTGCTGCTACTGCTGCAAGGGTCAAATATGCCATCATCTGCATGTAGAAGTAGTGTTAATAGGATTGTTCAAAAGTATCATGTTCTCTAGAATTATCCAACACAGATATGAAGGCTTCCTTTGCTTTCCTGTCATCTTTCAAGGTTCATGAAAAACACGTATGTTCATATCTAAGAATCCAGATATATTTAAGGAGTCCAATATGTGATGGCAAGATTATTGCAAGTAGGAGTAATAGATTCATTACTGCAGAAACGGTATCCAAAATATCGATCATGAGTTCATGACTAAATCAATTCTCTGAAAGAAAAAAGGTTTGCAAACCTATTTGCATTGAAGGCCTAAATCCTTAATTGTGACATTTACCTTAACTATCTTTGGTGTTGAATCTAGTCCTCTATATTTCTGCCTAGATTGAACTTGTAGGAGATGTGAGAACCAATAAATTATACTGACCTATCACACAAACCAATGTCACTGAGAAATTTATATGGACTAAAAAGCTAGTATTCCCATGACCTATAATGTGTAATAATTATCATAATTAGTTGAGATCCACCCTTCACAATTTTAAAATGTTTGTCATCAAATTCTATTGGAAGTTGTTAAGTTGATACTAACAGAAGAATATCCAAAAAAAAACAACAATGCACAGAAGAACCAAATTATGATTGACAATTAGAAAGGATAGATTTGTAGTCATTGTTGATCTCATTTTATGTAGAAACCCTTTTAAATTAAAACAGTATCAAGCATTACAATTAAGTTAATAAATTAAATGGGAAGAACCATAAACAACATCCGACTGTCCAAGTCTCCGACCAAGAACATTATCAACTTTGGTTATATGAATGCTGGGTCACCTCCTTAAGTTTAAATTTTTGAACCTTAAATGTTTAAATTTTTGGGACCAACCTTTATTAAAAAAAAAAAAAAAAAAAAATCCTGGTCAAATAAAACAAATACATGTAGGCCATGAATTATGTACAAAACAAATGTGCACCAATCATTTGTGAAGAACGTGTTAGAGGCGTTGGACCCTCAAATTGTTCATAAAGGGTGATGCAGTAGAATTTATGAATGTTGTTAATTGACGGTAGAGATTGCACATTTTTGCACTACATGAGAAACACAGGACCAGTACTAACTACTATGCTATACAAGGAAATGCATGAACAAGAGCAACGAAATCATATGTTTCAATGATTTTAACAGTAAATAATTGAGAGGCCGTTATCACAAACTTGAGGATCATTTAGTTGTAGAGTAAGGCAAATGTTTCTGTAATCTTGAAGGTTACTCAGAAGATAATAAAAATTTCCTTGTGTACAATAATGTAGAATGAAAGTTTAATGATTAAAAGTTTTATATATTTACAAGAGATCAACTAAAAAAGCGGAAAAGTATGATGATAGAGGTAGAGTATATAAAAGCACAAATGCACAATAGGGGAAGCTGAATAGAAAAGCAGTTAGAAATACCTGATCAGCAGAGAAAATGATCCAAGCCAAAGGTTTGCTGAAGAGAATACTTCCTGTGACCATCCCTACAACACATCTCACTATTTGAACCAAAGAATAAGCAGCAACTATCCCATTCACTATAAGCAAGAACCTGATTATATTTACCCAACAAGTCAACGACAACAAGAATAAATAAATTAATAAATAAATAAAGGAAAAAGAGTGATGTAGTTGGTTCATACACAAGTGATTTGATGTCAGTAAATTTAGCCTTCTTAGTGATGGTAAAGATGAGCTTCACCTCAGAATCAGCTCCAATAAGAGCAGCAGCAACAACACCTAATCCCAGTATTAAAACCCTTAACACCATTTCTCCAATTCTTACTTTCCTTTCAGCACCAGCAGCTGCTTTAACATGGTAAACTGCTACGTTTCCTGGACTTATTCCAATACTCATCTTTACTCACCTACCAATTTTATTTAAACCAAACAAACCATGTCAGTTTCGGGAGGTTCCTACCACTCTACTCTCTACTCTNATTCTCCAAAACATGTTCACTTAGTAACCATACTTGACTTTGATAACTAGCCATTAAAGTGTTAATTTGTAGCCAATGAAACAACTACTAATTAAGTAATCAGTAAAACAATTTAACTAAGTATTACTAAACTACTTAATTAATGATCATTAAAGTTTAGAAAAAAAATAACCAAAATGTGTCTACTCAGTAACTATAATAGACTTTGATAAGTGACCTCTAAAGGAGTAGTTAGTAATTGTTGTACCAACTACACAAACACATCAATTATAAAAAAAAAAAAAAAAAAAAAAGCACGGTGGACCCTAACTCAATTACTCCATCAACACAAATATGTTGCAAACAACAACAGCACAACAAGCTTACAACAGTTGATATTTTTTTTACTTCAACAAATATAAGGGCAATTCTGTCCAACAAATCAATACACTTACAATGCAAAGGGAAAACTTGTAGTTGTTGTAGTTGTAGAATAGTCGTACTACTGCAACCAAAAAATGAATGTTATGTTATATACAAAAAGGAAAGAGAGAGTGCATTAAATTAGTAAGTACAACAAAGGTGGGGCCAAATGGGCCATCGCATTAAAGACCTCTAAAGAGTTGCAGCTTTCTTATGGGGAAGTTCAAGATGAAGGACAGTTCCTCGTCCCAAGATGAAAACCGCTGAGTGACACTGAGAAAGATAAGTTAAGACTTAAGATTTTGTGTTTTTTTTTTCTTTAATTTTAAATTAAACAACCACATATGCTATGATATTACGATATCATTATCACCAATGTATTAATGGAGACCCATTACTTCAAAAAATGCACACTTTGCCTAATGCCTATCATTTTGCTTCTTCCACCTACTCACCACTCCATTTGTGTTTCTCAACTTTCGCTTTCCCATTCATGTGGTGTGTGAACACATTCCACTCTCCATTACTATAAACCCACATAAACCGCCTCCTCATTACTATAAAGTGATAGAGTATATAAACTATTACTGGGCCTCAACCATCAGCTTAAGCTTTTGGTTGAGATGGTCATCTAATATGGTATCAGAGCCAGCGTGACACAAAGGTCACAGGTTCGAATCTCATCCACCCCTCCCTTCTAAGTGGAATTATTAAGCGTAAGGTATGAGGGGGCCCTCGTGTGAGGGGGCGTGATAGAGTATATAAACTATTCATGGGCCTCAATCATCAGCTTAAGCTTTTGGTTGAGATAATCCTCTAATATAAAGCACTTAAACGGCTAGTATGTCCACATTTCAAAAAAAAAAAAAATGGACACCTACAAATACTTCGGAATTTCCTCATAAACTTGTCAAAAACTTTATTAAACAATCAAAAATATTTTCTACTAGAGAAAAGTTTATGTGATATTAAGCAAAATATTCTGGAAACTTTGTAACTTTCATACAAACGTTTTCTAATGTCACCTACCCGAGCATGAACCACCTGTTTTATGATCCTCTCGTGACCTAGAATAGATCATTTACCCAAGTTACATTTTTTTAGATCCCCCCCCC
>PYUH01000040.1:3105269-3129129 GCA_016808085.1 Suaeda aralocaspica | reverse complement strand
CCCCCCCCCCCCCCCTCCACCCAAAAAAAAAAAAAATTCGCCTGATTCCGTTTTATTAACTTTCTAGCCGATGTCAACTGTATAGGGGCATTCCTTTGATTTCACGATCAACATGTAATGATTTAGGCCAATATTTTTTTGGGGCCCGAATCCCTAAAAAAGCGTGAATTATCCTTCATATTAAGCTTTTAAAGGGCTTTTCAAGCTCTTTCCTTTTTCTCCCCAAATTTCACTCACTTACTTCTCATAAGATTAGAATGACTCACTATCGTTTTTAGCCTTGAAAAACTTGTTATGTTTTCTATTTAGATGATGGAAAAAAGCATACATGTCTTTTTCATTATCCAAAGACCTTATGAAATTTTGAATTCTTAAAAGTTGTTTGAAAACCCTTTTTTAACCATGGAGACACCATGTAAAATAACCGCCAATTTTTTTTAGGGACCTCAAAACCTCCGAAAATAATGAACTATGTAGCCTTCGTTTTTGGCTTCCGAATGGCTATCTCTGCCCCCGCCTTGTTTTCTCCTTGCATTTCTTCCACATGTTGTTGGTGATTCCTGGACACCTCAAACTTGGTTTTAGCCTCTAAAAAGATTGTTATCCTTTCTCTTCAGACAATTTTCGAAAAAAGGCGCTCTAGTCTTTTCGCTCTCCTAAGTCTTGTCTTATGACCTTTCAAACGTCGAAAAACTATTTGAGGTCCTGTTTTGGCCATAGGGGCATATTGTAATATTTTCAACAATTTTTTTCGTGGGACCTTGGAAACCCCGCAAAGTGTGAATATGTGACACCAGGACTCTCCACACTCAATTTTAGGGTCAAAAAAGCTATTATTTTCCTTCTTTATAGAATTCTAGAAGTAAAGACACAAATACGTAAATAATGCAACTATCTCATTTAGCATGTCAATTCATATTGAGCCATAAACCAAAAACACTTAAAACAAACAATCTTAGCATGTACTTTATTATTGCTATCGCTAACAACTATTGTTTGTCGAAAATCTAGTGTTTCTCTTTTTAAGGTTTTCTCTATTCTTAGATCCTTGTTTATATATAAACACAATTTTTTTAGCCGCTTTCTCTATTTTTACTACTAAGATCAATACAAGCTGCGATAAATTAATTTATTGTTGAAACGTAGTTAATAGTTTATTCAAGATTTACTTTGTCGTTTGTATAATAACTTGCATTTGAGTAAAATTATGTATAGGTTTATTGATCAGTATAATGTTTTTGTATTTGTTTACATTGTTTTTGAAATTATTTATTTTCTTATACGCTTCTCAATTTACGTGCTTTTGGAATTTCACGCTTCTTTGTGTGCAAAACGTTTATGTTTTAGAAACTCTATATTTTTTTTTGTCTCACATAGCTTGATTATATGCTATTTTGATTCTTTTACAAAAACTTGTCGTCACTACTTAAGGTACTCTTAAATTTTAGATGATTGATATAAGAAAATTTAACACCAATGAGAAAATTACTTTTACCTTTTTTTAATATATATTTTCATTTAAACGGCAGGGGTTGAAATATCGATTGTTTTCGAATGAGTTAAATGTCATATTTTTATTTTTGTCCTTATTATTATCGAACATAAGATGAATACTTGTAGTTGTAGACTTGTAATTACAAACTTACAACTCATTGTAAAAAAAAAAATACGTAGTAGAATCTATCACAAATATTTAATATGATGTTTGCTTAATTGCTTGTGAATTATGAGCTCCATGTTTAAATGTTTAATTACTTAAAAAATAAACTTTCACCATGATCCTTTTTTGACCTGTATCAATGAATCAATGATCACCATATGTTGAATTGAGGTTGGAAGAAAAGCTTAATCATTTGTGAGGTTGAAAAAATTGTACACTGCCATATTGAGTGTAGTGGAAATGGTGAGTGTTTGTGGTGGGGGGCACGTGTTAAGATGACCCATCTCCAACGGCAACCGTTGGATTAAAGTCAATAAGTCATCAAACATTCACCAAGACATTTTTTAAAAAAAGTAAAAAAAAATTAGAGAAAATAGAAATGAACTCCTTGTTACGTACAACGTACGTACATTGTTTACAGTTTACCTACCAAACATTTGGTTACTACTTAAGTGAGTTCAGACTTTAGAGTCTTCTACCGCACTTGTAATTAATTACAATGCTTAATTGATTCCATCACAATCCTATATTTCGATCCTATGGTAATCCCTATTTCATTCGAACTCATCATGAGATTATTGTACTTGTAAATATGTGTGCGTGGCATGCTAGTTGTACTACTATTTTGTCTATACACTTCTGCTGGTGCTAGGGAGCCACATGGTGGAGATGAGAATCGATCCCAAAATCTGTTAGAATTGGGAGGGAACCTTTTACCACTTGAGCTACTCCTCACTCTTTGCTGATTGATATTTAACATAACAACTTATTAGGATCACTTGATTAGTATGCATAAGAAATAATATAAATTATGTGCATTATTTACGTGCGTTGTGTATAATCTTAATACTACATGCATACAGCCCATGTGTACGTTGTACTACGTACGTATATGGCATGTACGCATATCAAGTATCAATCCTCCACATTACTACGTACATGGCATGTATAGCAACCTCCACATGGGTTATTGCAAGGTTAGTTAGACTTGACCCTCTTTATATTCTATAATCTTTATATATATGCAGTGTCATAATTATTAGATATAATACCACTCTTTGATGGATTCTAATTTAAGGCCATAAGGCTCTATGCTACTACACCTATAGCCGTGCCAAATTTGTAGGGGCCTTATTCATTAGGCCTTTTTATTTTAGGTGAGAAAGAGATACTTATGTACATAAATTCATAATGTAATAATGTTAAGTATGTTGTTAAATGATAGGTAAAACCAGTAAAAAGGTAAGAACATGCAATTTCAACTAACAACTCTACAGCTAAGTTCAGTGAAATAAAATGGGTCCATTTGATTATTGGGGCTAATAATGAAAGGGTAGGGGATGAGCCTTTGATGTTGGTTTGTTACAATTTTTTTTGTCACTCCCTCTTGGCTTTACTTTCCACATTACCTCAAAATAAGTTACTATAGTATATATAATGCAATTGGTACATAATATAAAGTAGTTATGTGAAATTACACCATAATTAAATTCCATATTTCAATTATGTTGGATCATTTTTGACAAGTTGATCACATTTGGGCTAGCTAGTGTCTCATATAGGTAAAGGGTAATAATCTAGGAAAAATATGATTATCGATGTAAATCGCATTGTATATCACATAACATGGTGACAATTATAAGGTTTGATATAGTTTTAGTGGGGTTAGACTGTTTGGATTAGTATCTATGATTGGGGGGTCGGGGGGGCTAGAAAAGTGTGAAACTAGGAACGTGGATGATCCAAGATTAGCTGGGCCTATCGTTGGGCCTTAAAATGTGTGAGGAGCCCAAAGAGCAAAGGAGTAGATGTAAAGTGGGGGGTACCGCCTTTTTGGCAAACATAGCGTAATGGGGGAAAACAGGAAGTTTCCTCTAGAACTCCAAATCCCAATAAAATAAAATTATTATTATTATTATTATTATTATTATTATTTTGGTAAGAAGAAGAAACAAATGAACAGTTGGTGATCTGAAACTGACCTCTTACTCTTCGTCTTCATTCATTCATCCCTTATACATAGTTACATACAGTAAGTATTATAGAAGTACTAATCAATCAGTGATTCGAACATAAAACGACGCCCTGCTCGTGGTTTCAATTCCAATTTGGGGGTGAGTGTGTACTTTGTTTGGGTTTTTGGAATTCGCTTACTAATTAGGGTTTCGACCAATATATTGCTGGGTTATATGCAACTTATTGTTCTATCTTTCAAGCATTTAAAAGAAATATGTTATTGATAAAATTTTCCTGCATTTTACTTTTTTTTTCGTGTAGTTTTTGTCTTATTTAATTCAGTCACCATTCATTTTAATTATTTACAAGTCTATTTCGGATTATGATTATTTTTGTCTGAATTCGCTTTATGATATACTAACCAGTATTGAAATCCAGTGACAACACCATTTGTCTTTGATTTTATTGCTTTTATTAATACAATATCTTTTCTTTTCTTTTTTCTTTTTTTTTTTTAAGGTTTTGAAATACAATCCTCTTTGGATTTGAACAAACATGAAATTTAGGGGGACAATTTAGAACCCCCACCCCTGAAACAAAACCACACACAAAAGCTCTTTTCCAATAAAAAAAAAAAATGGGAGTTACTGTTTCTAGTATATTGTTTCAATATATGCTTTTATCTTTGTTTGACAAACTTCACTATTTTGATTTGCTGCAACTCCATATCTCTTCAATTTGAGTGTCCTTTTTATGTTGTCCAAATTATAGGGTAACCAGGAGTGAATCTTGGGCAAATGGCCGACAGTGGGGGAGAAAAGCCCTTGAAGAAGATCGCCGAAGCATTTGAAGGTCTAGCCATTATTGTTAAATCCCAGGAGCCGGATCTCAAGGTTGCTTCATTTTCCCATGCTTGTTCCCTTGTCTCCCCCTTGTTTGGATGTCTGGGTATAGCATTTAAGTTTGCGGAGAGGGACTATGTTGCCAAGGTCAGCCAATTTTTGTTGTCACCCTTTTGCAGCTAGGAATTTAGGGAGTTTCATTCTATTTTTTTTGTAATTCTTTTTTTTTACAAATTACAACTTTGCGCCTTTTATTTTCATAAATTTATGTAGGTTAAGGATCTTGCTGAGACTTCAGACTCGATTATGACGCTACAAGCATTGATTGATCAAGATATTCAAAATAATACTGTGAGGAAACAAGGCAGCCATACAAGAAATCTTTTGAGAGTAAAGCGTGGTTTAGACATGGTAAAAGTACTTTTTGAGCAAATCATTGCAATCGAGTATGTGATCTTCTTTTCTAATCTTTCTCTTACTCCATTACTTCTTATTTTTCTTCTTAACCGTAGGTTGCTATGTCTTTGAGTGTTACATTCTCGATGTTTTACATTTGTTTTTTTTCCTAATCATTACTTATTTTACTTGAACTTTGTTAGTTTGATGTGTGATATGATGTTTGAAATAGATGTTGTTTGTGTTTGCATGTCATCTTGTCTAGGTTTAACCATTTTTATGTTATTAATTTGTATTTAATTAAGTGCATTGACTTCTTACCCTTTGCATAGTTCAATTAAACTGTTATTAAGAACTAAGATTGTTGGTTTCCAAGAGTAATGTAGAGTTGATGCACTTTTTTCGTTGCTCTCCGACCCTTCGAAGAATTATGGACTTTTGGATGTGAGATGGTCGGTACAGATTATATTTGTGGGTTTATGGATTGCTATGAGGTTGGTCCATAGGTTTGAGGAGGAGGAATATTTTGTTCTTGTTTTGCGTATATATTTATTTTTATGGTTGTTATGGGGATGGGTTGTCTTTTTCACCTCCTTCTTTCCATTAACTTATCGCCTATCACCTATATCTATGCTTATTGCTAGCAATGTGGTCACTTGCCAATGACTTTGTTCTATAGGTTTTATCTGAGAACCTATAAAACACAACAACTTTTAGGACCTACAATTTTGATGTTTTGAAACTCGGATTCCCTAAGAACATTTTCAAAACTTAAACTGAAAATTAGAAACGTTTTTTACATGAGGAAACTTCATGTGATGTTAAATGAAGCGTTTTAGAATCTTTGAGACTTACATACAAGCGTTTCCTAATGTCCTAGAGTGAGACCTGACTTATGACCTTCCCATGACTTAACTGTTATGGCCAAGTTATATTTTTTGGAGATTCTTCAAAAACTTTGAAAAAGGGTATTTCTTGCTATTTCAATACTGTGTTATTAGCATTCTAGTTGATATTAACTATTTGGGGGCCTTTTCTCTTGATATGAGGGTCAACGTGCACACTCTTAGGCCAGTTTTTTTTAAGGACCTTCGTTTTAAGCTTTTGGAGGGCCTTCTGGTGCCTCGTCTTGTTTTCTCTCCGAATTGTGTTACTTCTTGTCCCTAATTCTACGATTAAGGCTCTGATTATTGATTGATTTTAGTTACTTCTTGCTACCTTTTTAACCACGACAAGTTGAGTGAAGGCCCTCTTTTAACCCTGGATACCATGTAGAATCTCCATCCATATATTTTTCCAGGGAAGGACCCTGGAACCTCCAAAAACTATGAATACTCTTTGTTTTTTGCTTTTAAAGGGTCGTCTTGGGCTTTATTTCCACCCTGTATTCTCCCTTGTTGAAGATGACCTAGGGACGCCCCATGTTGGGTTTCGAAAAGTCTATTATCTCCCCTCTTTAGACAATTTTTGAAAGAAGGAAACAAGGTCTTTTCGCTCTCCTAGGATTCGTCTTATGACCTTTTGAACCAGTGAAAGTTGCTCAAGGGGTCTCTTTCGATGATAGGGGCACATTGTAAATTATATGGCAAGGGACTCCGTAACTTCCCAAAAGTGTGAATCATAGCCTTAATTATTTTTTTTTTTTTGTAGGGTTGTCCCAATTGGTTTTTGCTCTGTTTCTTTCTTTAACCTTGTGTAGTAGACCCCTGGACACCCCCACGCTCCCTCAGTTCTAGAGAATTTTTGAAATGAAGTCACAAATACATAAATAATGCAAAGACCCCAATTAACTTGCTAAAGTGACATGCTCTAACCCAAAAACACTACAAATAAACACTCTCGGCACGTGCTCCGTATTTGCCGGCGATAATTGATATTTACGTGTTTGACAAGAATATGTTATTTCCCTCTTTTAAGGTTTTCTTTATTCTAAGATACTTTTTCCTAAATGGAGAGCAGTCATGGGAGATTTATGTGACTAAAATTTCCCTTTGAAGTTGAAGGGGAAAGTTTACTGAAGTGCCATAAGACCGTAAGGCCAGTGGTGCTGTACGACGGTATAGAATGCTGGCTTGTAAGAAGGAGCACATTCAAAACGTAGGAGTTGCGGAGATGTTAGATTAGATGTCTGGGAGCACTCAAGGGATAGAATTAGAAATGAAGTCATTTGCCGTAAAGTTGGCGTCGCATACATTGCAAGCAAATTAAGGGAAAATCGCTTGGGTTGGTTCTGACATATGAGTCGGAGACCTTAGGGAGCTCTGGTGGAAGAGTGGAAGGGTGGGATCAGGGAGATTTCAAACGAGGTAGGGGGAGATCGAAAATGACTTGGAGGGAGTTAGAAAGGACATGGAGCTTTTGGATATGTATGAGAATGATGTTCTTGATCGCATGGGATGAAGGAGGAAAATTTAAGTGAATGACCACATGGAATGATTACTTTTGGTTCATGTAGTCGACCCCAATTCTGGTATCAAGGCTCTTATTGATTGATTGATTGATAAGATACTTTTTCCTTAATATAATTTTTGTTGTTTGTTTTTTTATTCTCAAAACTTTTATTCACAAAACTAAGGTCACCATTGACGAGGAGTAGTTAATGTTTTATTCCAAAGATTTATTTCTTGTTTGTAATATCGTACAAAAAATATGTTTGTGTAAGAAATTTTTGATATTATTTACATTTTTTTAAATTATTTATTTTCCTATATGTTTTTCCATCTTGTTTTCAGGAATTCACGCTTCTTCATGTTAAACGTTTTGGAAAATCTAGCCAGTTCATGCTAAATAGTTGAAAACTAATGCTACTCTACTATAGTGGTGTCTTTGATAAATAATAAGTTGGGATGAGGGTAAAAGAGAGCTTATTGTTTTTGTAGTGGATGCGACTCTGAGCTATGTTAGATAGTGATGGCTTATATGCCTAGCTAATGTTAATTGAAGTTGGAAGCACTAGAATTGAAGTCAAAGAGATTATTTCATTGCTTATTCAGTTTTTTGGCAAGTCTTTTTGCACAAGTAGTATGTTTAGGTAAGTAGGTAGCAATATTTGTGGCAATGACATCTATCCTGTTGTCACCACAAAAAACTTATTTGTGGCTCTGACATCTACCCTGTTCTCACCATATAAAACTTTGTGATTTTGAACTTTGAAGTACTAGAAGTTGACAAAGCATTTAGCATCGTCAAGATTCTAGATCCACCAAATTGGGAACAATGTGTTTTGAGGTAAAGATATGATGGGATAGAATTCTTTCTTGGTTAAGTATTTGTAACGTGAAGGTCCATATTGCTTAGTTGCTGATTCTATGATTTTATGATCCTATTCTATTTTATATCTTACACCCTTGGTTTTCGTGTTCTTTATACGTGTGAATTATATGGGCATGAATTTTTCTCATAAGGGGAAAAGGCTAGTGGCATAGCCATAACCAGGAAATGTAGTAGCATTTTTCTCTATTTCCTTAGTAGTCTATAATGGTTTTGTCTTTTTTGCTGAGTAGTGAGTCAATGATGTGATTACCAAGACTAACACGTGCTTCTTAAGCCTTCAATACCAATACCAAGCACGTGCTTTTTAAGTTGTTATCCATTCATCTATACACTAATGCATTGGTGTTGGATCTTTGATGAGGTTCGTTTTGATATATGAAATGGTGCTTTTACAATTTTTTCTTTTCACATTCGATGCTCAAGTGATAGTAACTTCTGAATTATTCTTCTCACCCATGCCCTCTTAACTCATCAATTTCTTTCATGGTTAAGAGTCTTAAAGAATTTATTGCTATGAGTCAAAGAGTGTGCTGTATGTCTCAAGTTTTGTATTTGGCATGCATTATAGTCTTTTGGACTCCAAGCATGTGAAAAAAAATTTATGAAGCTTACTAGTTTTGATTACTTTTGGCATATTTGACTAGATGTGACGTCGAATTTCAAAGAACTTATGCATCAAGAATGGAGTTATATAACAAAGGGATTGATCTAATTATGTCGTTTGGGTTTTTTTGTTGTTCTCATTGAATTTGGTTTGTTTTGGAAGTACTATATGGCAGTTTTGGAGGAATATGAAGAGGTACTTTTGTGGTAGTTTTTGTGATAACAAAGATGGTAGGATGAGTTAAAAGGTCTTTTACTCTTGAATCTTTGTGGAGTTGTTTTCTCTCGTTGTCTTATTCTTAACTATTGCACTAATTTATAGGATGGCTATTAGAATGACACTAATTTATGGGTTCAAAGCTTCGATTGATGGGACTTAAAAATGAATTTATTATGATGTTGGGGCTGCATGGACGTGCGTGCATATTGAGATGGGTTTTGTGAGAACGTTTATAAGGAATAGAATCAATTCATCAAAAATGAAGATCTTTGGATTGAGGTGGATTGGTAGGTGTTGAGGATTATGAAGAGGTACTTTTGTGGCAGTTCTTGTGGTTACAAAGCAATGGTAGGATGAGTTAAAAGGTCTTTTGCAATGGTAGGATGAGTTAAAAGGATGAGTTACGAAGCTGTGATGTGCATATTGAGATGGGTTTTGTGAGAATGTTTATAATAGATTCAATTCATAAAAAATGAAAATCTTTGGATTGAGGTGGATTGTTAGGTGTTGAGGCTTATGAAGAGGTACTTCTGTGGCGGTTCTTGTGGTTACAAAGCAATGGTAGGATGAGTTAAAAGGTCTTTTGCTCTTGAATCTTTGTGGAGTTGTTTTCTCTTGTTGTCTTATTCTTCTCTTTTGCAATAACCGTGACACTATAGTGGCTAAGTGTAAAAATTATTATAGGATGGCTATTAGAATGACACTAATTTATGGATTAAAAGCTTAGATTGATGGGACATAAAAATGAATTAATTATGATGTTGGGGCTGCAGTGATGTGCATATTGAGATGGGTTTTGCGAGAACGTTTATAAGGATTACCGAGTACGTTGATTTGGATCATTTGGTCATGTATAGGGGTGCTTATGATGCGAGTCTAGTTCAAGAATCTAGTTCGAGGGTTGCTCGACTCGACTCGTTAACATCTCGAGTTGAGCCCGAGTCGAGCTTGAGTTCATCTAACCTCAATCGAGTCGAGTTTAGACCTAAATTTGATCGGGTTGAGATTTAATTGAGTTTTGATGAGTCGAGCACTGAGTGAGTTTTACCGAATTTTTATTGAGTAATTTGAAATGGTCTCGGCTTTATAATAATTTTCTGTTTAGTTTTAACTTATCCCAATTAAATTTTCATTTGATTTATCAAATATTTCACTTAAATGTTTGATATTTTTTTTATTATTGTTATAGAGAGGAGAGTTTTAGTAGAGAGTATTGGACTATTGGGTGAGAATAAATTTGTGTATCTAATTCAACTATAATAGTGTATATATATATTCCGCTAGTGTAGACCTTAGTCTGCTGGATATTCCAGATTATACATCAAGGGGTATAATAGGCATCCACAATATGACAATAATTTACAACACTCCCCCCTTGGATGTCCAATTTATAAAATAATGATTTAAAAATCCATAATACACTATTTTATAATGCGCATGTGCAATGCTGCCTCATAAAAACCTTACTAGAAACCTAAGTGGAAAACTATGGCAAAGGGAAATAGAGTACAATGTGCATTAACTCCCCCTAATGATATCCTCGGTCCAGATCCTTGAAACGATGCAATCCACTTTGGTGAATCAAATTCTTGAATGTAGCGATCGGAAGCGTTCGTAAATAAATTTGCCACATTTTTGCATGAATAAATCTATTGGGCGCTAATTTCATTGTTCTTCCAAATTTCGTGGGTGAAGAAAACCTATGGTGAAATGTATATGATTTCTATTACCTATAATGTACCCTTCCATGAATTGTGTGATCATGTTGCATTGTCCTCTTATAAATAAGTCGAATCTTGTTTTCCACTCCAACCTTGTATGTTTTGAATTAGAGACCTTATACTCATTGCCTACTAACTTCATGGATCGCCAAATTTTTTGTGTGGTTAGAAGAGGGATCAACAATAGTTTGTTTCAATAAATGCCAAGAGATTGTAGTACCACCATTTGTAAATGCATATCTAGTTTGTGATCGAGCATTCGAGCAACATGAGGATCACTTATAGCCGCAAACCAAACAATTCTTCTTTGGAGGTTTTAGAAAAGAACAAATCTTTGTCTTTCGTATCTTGTCGATAGCAAAATATTTGTTTAACCCTATTCCAATGTCTTTGCTGTTGCTAATAAATTTAATAGAGAATGATATGTTAGGTCTTATGTGATTAGCGAGATGCAAATCCCATATTGTGTTTAAATAAGGTACTTCTAGACCAAGAATTTGTTCATTATTTTTTCGAGGGCGAAATGAATCTTTGTCAACATCAAGTGAACTAACTATCATTTGGCTTGTTAACGGATGTGTTTTATCCATATAGAATCTTCTAACCACATTTTTTGTATATGTAGTTTGATGTACAAGGATTACATCTTTTAGGTGCTCAACTTGTAGCCAGCCCTAAAGCAAAATTTTATCTTTCCAAGATCTTTTATTTCAAATTCTTTCTTTAAGTATTCCATAGTTTCTAAAATCACTTTAGGAGTTCTAATAATATTCAAATTATCAACATAAACAATAATAATTACAATTTCTAAATTTCTGTATGAATATGCAATGGCCAATAGGGATCTTTTTTACTCCCTCGGTCTTTTTCTAGTTGCTACATTTAGGTTGTAACTGTGACTCACTTTGGTGTTTAATACGTAATGAAAAACATAGTCATATGGAATATTGTTTGATTCGTCTCGATGTATATTTTCCGAATATATAATTTTTATTATTTTTTTATTATACCGAACTCGAGATATTAATTTTATAAGTTGTGTCTTGGGAGATGCGAAAAGTAAATATAGCAAGTAAAAAAAGATCGAGGAAGTATAATTTTCTTTCAACAAATAGTCACAAAGGCGATTGTAACACAGACGCCGTGGTTGTTTCAATTCAAAGGGGATCTATTCAACCTAATACAATGTTGTTCTCGAGAACCCAAATTCGTTGCTTACTTGAAACCTTCCGAAAGTTTCATGTATAAATCATTATCTAGTAAGCCATATAAGTAAGTTGTTACAGCATCCATTAATTGTAAATCAAGTCCATGTTTTATTGTGAGACTAGTAAAAAATCTAAAATTGAAAAGTAGTTTCATTCACCACAACACCACAAGAGAATATACCTTCCTCAAAATCAATATCAGGCTTTTCTGAGAATCCTTAAACATGCTTTGTGTCTCACACTTCCGCCCTTTTCATTTCTTTTTCCGCATAACGACCCATTTATATCCTTCTTCTTCATTCCTAACATCAAGCATTACATTATGTGCAAATACATTATCATCGATTTCATTTTAGTTCTAAGTTATTGCAGATATGCCATAATCCTATAATCTATTGATATCTCTTCATTTTCAGAATCTTGAGGTTGTATCATTGGGTCATATGCTTCCTTAATTTGGCCATTACATATCATTGTTTTTTTTTTTTTTTTTTTTCTTCTTTTTTCCTTTTTTTTTTTTGAGGATTCTTATCTTTGGAACTTAATGGTCTAACATGCTTCAAGCGTGAATGCCGATTCAGGGACATGCATTTGTAGCTGGTATATGTGACTTAGCCACTCTATTTAGGTCACTTAAAGCTTTTAGCAAATTTATAAATTAATTATTTTTTGAACTTCCAATTTACATTGTTTAGTACGAGGATCGAGATGATGTCATGATAATTCTCCCCCTAATTTTGGGAAAATTATATTGTTGGAGTGACAATCCGCTAAACGATGGGTACCACAAACCAATTGTGATGGGTAGAATTTATGTTTACTTGTTGGCTTGATGCGAATTAGTGTGCAACATTTAATATAGCATGTCCCCAAGCAGGAATTTGGGAGATCTGACTTTATAAGTAATGGTCTAGCGATCAATTAAAGGCGTTTAATTAGTGATTATGTAAAGACCATTTTGTGTATGAACATGCGTTCCAATAGACATGCATTAATTATTATATTGAAAGCCTGTGAAGTAATATATCCAAATGTATTCTTAAATAGTCCTCTTAATAGGAAAATCTGGAAAATGTGCTCATAATTTTATCATGCAAGTAGCCTCACAAACGCTAGGTTACGGGTTGGATAATAAGGACATATGTGACCATTTAGTCGATGCATTGATTAAAACCATAAAATATCTAAATGGTCGACATGATGAATGTATTGGTCCACATATTACTCGTATACATAAATGAAATTAATAGATTCATAATTTATTTTCGCTGGTGATGGTCGTATTGTTAGCTTATCTTTTTGAAGAATCTGTTGACTCTTCAAAGAATGTCCATGTGAATATTTAATTATTTTCGCATCACTGATGAATCGGAATAGCCTAACCGGTCATGCCAAACTAGGAACACTATATGCAAACTTTTGGTTTATATTTTTTGGTTTGCAATAACATTTGTCTCAATAACATTAATCTTTGAGTAATACAAACAAGTGAAGTGCATATAATTTCTCCAAAACATGCTTAATGCCTTGGGGTTGTACTCTATACTTTGAAGGTATTCATTATTCCTTTCGGTTATTGTCTCAACATGACATCCGGTTCGACATATATCTTTAAAACTCAATAGTTTACTTTGAGGCTTTGTTCCCATAGGCATTGATATGTTTGCTCTTCCGGAGCCTTCAATAATGTTTGTGTACTACTAGAAATAGTACTCACACTCAATATTGTTCATCATTGATTGCGAAAATGTATCTCTTATTTTNTTTTTTTTTTTTTTTTTTTTTTTTTTTTTTTCTTCTTTTTTCCTTTTTTTTTTTTGAGGATTCTTATCTTTGGAACTTAATGGTCTAACATGCTTCAAGCGTGAATGCCGATTCAGGGACATGCATTTGTAGCTGGTATATGTGACTTAGCCACTCTATTTAGGTCACTTAAAGCTTTTAGCAAATTTATAAATTAATTATTTTTTGAACTTCCAATTTACATTGTTTAGTACGAGGATCGAGATGATGTCATGATAATTCTCCCCCTAATTTTGGGAAAATTATATTGTTGGAGTGACAATCCGCTAAACGATGGGTACCACAAACCAATTGTGATGGGTAGAATTTATGTTTACTTGTTGGCTTGATGCGAATTAGTGTGCAACATTTAATATAGCATGTCCCCAAGCAGGAATTTGGGAGATCTGACTTTATAAGTAATGGTCTAGCGATCAATTAAAGGCGTTTAATTAGTGATTATGTAAAGACCATTTTGTGTATGAACATGCGTTCCAATAGACATGCATTAATTATTATATTGAAAGCCTGTGAAGTAATATATCCAAATGTATTCTTAAATAGTCCTCTTAATAGGAAAATCTGGAAAATGTGCTCATAATTTTATCATGCAAGTAGCCTCACAAACGCTAGGTTACGGGTTGGATAATAAGGACATATGTGACCATTTAGTCGATGCATTGATTAAAACCATAAAATATCTAAATGGTCGACATGATGAATGTATTGGTCCACATATTACTCGTATACATAAATGAAATTAATAGATTCATAATTTATTTTCGCTGGTGATGGTCGTATTGTTAGCTTATCTTTTTGAAGAATCTGTTGACTCTTCAAAGAATGTCCATGTGAATATTTAATTATTTTCGCATCACTGATGAATCGGAATAGCCTAACCGGTCATGCCAAACTAGGAACACTATATGCAAACTTTTGGTTTATATTTTTTGGTTTGCAATAACATTTGTCTCAATAACATTAATCTTTGAGTAATACAAACAAGTGAAGTGCATATAATTTCTCCAAAACATGCTTAATGCCTTGGGGTTGTACTCTATACTTTGAAGGTATTCATTATTCCTTTCGGTTATTGTCTCAACATGACATCCGGTTCGACATATATCTTTAAAACTCAATAGTTTACTTTGAGGCTTTGTTCCCATAGGCATTGATATGTTTGCTCTTCCGGAGCCTTCAATAATGTTTGTGTACTACTAGAAATAGTACTCACACTCAATATTGTTCATCATTGATTGCGAAAATGTATCTCTTATTTTTATGTATCGTATGAATAGGTGAATATGTTGGACATATTTCTTCACCATTCATTGTTAACAGAGCTTGGAGATCATTCATGTACTTCAAATAAATAAAGTAAGGGGCCGTTTGGTTGGGGTAATAATCAAATAAATGGGAATCAACTACCCCCATTCCCTTTGTTGTGGTTTGTTATGCCATTTTTGCATTCCCCTCTCCATTCCTTATTCCCTCATTCTAACACTTTTCTATTCCCCCCCACCCCCTCCTATCTTTTCCATTTCCTTTTCCCACCTTCCACCCAACCACCACATGAACTACCAAATGAACCATCTACCCTCATTGACACCGGCGCAGTACCTACTCCCCACCTTAACCCTTAGACCCTAACCACCCCAAAACTAAAACACCCTCCACCACCTACAACCACCTCTCACACCCCCGAAACCACCACCCACCTACTCGCCTCCCTTCGCCGCCCCTTCTACCCCATTGGCCACCTTTTTTGGAGGGGTGGCAAAAGGAGGNGCAAAAGGAGGGGAGTAGATGGGTGGTGGCTTGGGGGGGGGGGGGGGGTTGTAGGCGGTAGCTCAGAGGGTATTTTAGTTTTGTGGTGGTTAGGGTTTTTGGGGTTATTAGGGTGGCGGTTAGGGTCTAGAGGTGGTGGTGGGGAATAGGTGATGCGCCGCGCCGACGAGGGGTAAGGGTCGGTGCCTTGGTTGTTGATTTGATGGCTGATTTGGTGGTTATGTGGTGGTTCGTCCATTCCTATTGTTTTTCATAACAAACAACTTATTGAATGTAAGGGTTTTTCTTTCTATTTTTTTTCCTTTCCTTTTCTCAAACCCTTTCCCATTCACCTTCAAAACACCAAACGGCCCCTAAAAGATAGTGAATATCATATCCAAAACAAATTACTAAAATAGGGTCAAAGTAATTAAGTCTAAAAAAACACACAAAGCAAACTACTATCATCAAGTTCATGCATTGAATAGAAAAATAACAAAAGTATACTAAATGATTTAAGTTATCATAATTCTAAACTAAATGACATAGTATTTTAAATCTTTATTCCATTAATAGTCCAAAAAAGAAATCTATAACCTCCAAGTTAGTTGTATCTTCGTTATCAAAATCACCTTGGTTATCCTCATAATCTAGATTAGTCTCCACTTTATTTCCTTTCTTTTACAAAGACCTTTAATAAAAGTCAACAAAATTGTTTTGGAGTACGGCATACACGAGGCCAAGGACCCTTTGCTCCACAACGGTAGCACATGGACACTTTTGGCCTTCTCATGCTTTTTATTGTCTTCATTGTCCCACTTCTAGTGGGAATATGAGTTTTATAAATCACCACCTTTGCCTGTATACCTCCCTCCACAACTGCTGTGGCGCGATCTCTATTTTTAAATCATATCCCATTATGGGATGTAGCATTTTGGCCTTCTCATGCTTTTTATTGTCTTCATTGTCCCACTTCTAGTGGGAATATGAGTTTTATAAATCACCACCTTCCCCTATATACCTCCCTCCACCACTGTTTGCTGGCACGATCTCTATTTTTAAATCATTTCCCATTACAAGATGTAGCATTCCCTTTAGGGAATGAGTTAGCAGTGATTTATGAATTTAATTTTCAATAATTGCTTGTCACTTTGTTCCTCCATAATGAGGTAAGACAAGATATTAGTTCAGAATATTTCTGAAAGTCTTTCATGATATTATTTACTCAATAAAATATTATCCTTATGAAAAGTGATATATGTCTTTACCAACATATACTCGTCGGTTTAAATAGTTATATTCACTTACAGATTTAATATCTTGCAACCTTAAATCTAGCCATTCATAACAAGCTTGAGGTAGGATCACATTTTTGTGGTGGTCTTATCTTTCTTTTCAATTATTGAAGAGGTTTGGATCTTTCACAGTTAAATATTTAGTCTTAAGCGCTTCATGAAGGTGATGACAAAGGAATATCATAGCTTTAGCCTTGATGGCTGGACTAGATTCATTATTTCGTGAATTTATAGTTTTGAAATAGTTTTTTCTAGTAATATCAAGGACCGCAACTTTAAGTTTTGCCAAGTTTGACATGGTTCACTATATTAAAACAATATAATATTTCAAATTAGGAACTAATAAGTAATATAATCAATATATTAGCATAATGTTGTTTTTCTTGTAAGTATGAATACAAAGGTATATCATAAAAGCACAATTACAAGAACTTGAATTTGATAAAGTTACAAAAAGGGAGAATTAGTTGTTACAACTCAAGAGGGACATGGCTTAAATCAACGAGTAACTTAGTTACGGACTTAACATTTACAGAGTATAACAAATAGTTTAAAGATAGCAAAAATAATTAGAGTATAATTAAGGAAATTGGTCTTCTGTAGTCCAATAATTGACAACAAAGATATGAAATAGAAAGTAACAGATGCATTACAACTTACATTACAACTTATAGATGCATTATTCTGTTATTTATGGAAATGGTTAATAATACATGATGCATATACGACATTTGAGGAGCGTTAAACAAATGCATTTTCCAACTTACATTAATCATGATGCTATGATTACGAAGTATAAGATACAATAGCCTCTCTCTCCTTAAAATCCTTTCTCCGCACATCATTTAATGCAATGCAGTAGTCATACTAATACCAAAACCAAAAGGGAAATTATCAATGGTAGAAGTGTATTTTTTTAAATTTTCAGTATGGTAGCTGTAACTTTCAATTTTTGTTCAAATATAGCCTTAGTAGTTTTTTTTTAACCTAGTTTTAATTACTTGGACTTAATTATAGTGAAATAACCATGCTAAAACCACGTCCCACCCTCTCAAAACCACCTTCCAAACACCCTAAAATCATCCACACTCCCCCAAAACTACCTTCCCAACCACCCTACAAACCAGTGACTTGACCCGTTAAAATCACCAACACACCCCTAAAACCCACCACGAAGGTGGTTTTGAGGGGCGACGGGTGGTTTCGAGGAGTGATATATTTTCAAGGGGTTAGGAGTGAGAGATGATTTGAGGGGTGTGTGGTTGGTTTTGAGGGGGTGGGAGATAGTTTCGGGGTGATTAGAGAGGTGATTTCACTATAGTTTGGTTAAATTAATCAGAAGTGGGTAAAAAATAAATTATTAAGGCTACCATTGATAATAAAGAAAACACGGGCTATCGCTGAAAATTTAAAAAAAGTATGGGGCTACCATATGTAAATTCCCAAACCAAAACATGGTGGGGTTGAAAAAGGAATTCACTTGATATACTTTGGATCTAATTCTTTGCTTAAAAATTCATACATGGGTTAGAAAGACTATTGATTTGTTTCACAATATAGTTGTCGTGAATAATATTTGGTCATCTTCATCATTATCATTATAATCTTCAAATTAAATGAAAACCCATCATCTTCTCATAGAAGAACTAAAGATTAGATATAAGAACACTTGAAATTCTTGAATTTGATGGAATATAAGTATGATTCAGGGATTTGATTATGAAAATATGGCAGCGTATTTTATACCCTCTTATGAAATTACTAAAGAACAATTAGGAAAATATCCAAAAATATAAGGAAAAATTCATGAAAATATTTCGAACTTTGGGCGACAACTCAATAAAAGACTCAACTTTCGTTTTTTCATTTTTGGACCGAACTTTGCATCTTATATTCCATTTTTGGACTAGGTTACCGGTAACTTGACTTACAGGTTAACTTATTTCTTTTATTTTTTTTCGTCTTTAAAAAGAAAATAGATTATGTTAATTATTAGTTGTTAAGCATTTATTTAATCAAATCAATTCATTCCCCATCCAAAACAAAAAAGGAAAAAAAATCCAATTCACGTTATTCTCATCCCCTCCAAAAAAAAAAAGGAGACAAATTCACTCCCATTGTTTCATCTTCAATTCTTTTGACATCATGAAACTTGAATTCCAAAACAATCAAAGTTAGTGCGGGGTTTAAACTAAATTTTTTTTTGAAAGAAAAAGCCACTGAACTTTGATAAACTGCAAATCCAAATATCCATACAAGCAGGAACATTTAAAGGAAGAACTAAAAGCAAAAGGCATCTACCAGGTACCCATGGTTGGCAATGAACTAACTCATGAGCAACCTTGTTACAAGAAGGGAACAAAGTTAAAAGATACACTAGCAACATATTACACAGTCCACACTACGATGAATATCATCCAAAATTATGCAGCAAACTCCTCCCCACCTCATGTAATTGGATGCTTTGATGACACGTCCACAATCGCTCTCCACCACCATGTTGTCCACCCTCATAGCTGCTGCTATAATTGACCCCCGCAACGCAATGCAACAAAAACCAATTTACAAATCAATTGCAAAAAATAAACCCAAAAAATGAATCTTTAGTTTTTCAAGCTTTTTCCAAAAACCACCACCTTAGCTCCACCACTTCCGAACATTGACCCTGCTCGGAGCACCACCCTTCAGTCACCCCCAGTGGCAGCCAAGCGTCCGTGGCCCCACACCCCCTCCCCCCCTGCTGTCCCCTGAGTGTCCTGTCCGTCACCCAAAACCCAAGCCACCATACACAACACCCCTCTTTCCTTTCCCCTCCCTTGTTTTCAGCTCCTTTGTGAATGAATAAATGATGGAATTGGAAAATGGGCTTTGCTTTTTATTAAAAGTATATGATGGTTTTTCTAGTTTTTGATTTTTTTTTATTGTTTTCTATCATAGAGAAAGAAAAGTGGGAGCGGTGGAAGATAATGTGGGATTAATCATAATCCATTTTTGTTGTTAATCATGGAATATTTGAGCAAAAACCGGATAATTAATTAGTTTAACTTGATTTTATAGGTTTAAATTTATGAGGGTCTAAAAATGGAAAATAAGGTGTAAAGTTGGGTCCAAAAATGAAAAACCGAAAGTGAGTCTTTTATTAGGTTATCGTCCAAAGTTCGGATTATTTTCATGAATTTTTCCAAAATATAATCACAACCAATTGAATAGATTAACAAACCCACATTTCGCATCCTTTATACTATGCTCATCTAGTTATGGTATAATTGCTTTTGTGTCATTATGATCAACGAAGCCAAAAAATAAAAATAATACGGAGTACATAAAACTTGCATTAGGATTTACGGAGTATATACTAATGATGCTATATTTGCAACAAATAGCAAAACCATAAATGTCACATGATAAAGAACAATAAACTTGCATTAGGATTTACGGAGTAGTACTAACCTTAAATCGTGGTGGTTTCTTCCGCTAAGTCGAAGAATTGAAAGTATTATATTACAACAATTATGACTTAATGTAATTCATGTTTCAATATTATATTTATAAAATTGTATAAATCAATCTTCTAGTGAGCTTTTCGAGTCGAGTATTGGGTTGCTCGACTCGACTCATTAATATCTTGAGTGGAGTGTGAGTTCAAATTTGAGCTTTGACCAAATATTGACGGATTCAATCTTGAGTAGCTCACGAGCTGTCTCGTCTCATAAGCACCCCTAGTCATGTGTATCGTGACGAAGTGCAAGTTTTTAGTGAGTAATGTGGAATTTTGGGGGTATTGGTGTTTTTGATGAGGTTGAGGGAGACCAATAGCTAAGATAGAAGAAGTTAATTAGGATATGGAAGTCAAGTTTTAGAGAAGTATTTTACACTTGATAAGGCTGATTGGGGTCATAATTGGGGTTATGGGATATGGTGTACAATGGGCAAAACATATTGGGTGTTTCATGCAGCAACCCCATCCAATGTAATCATGGCTTTGGCAATTGTTGTTGTTTCCTATTGTGGTATCTTTATTTCCTTTTCTTCTAATTCATTTAAATTTATTGTAGATGGAACATAATTCTTACCATCTTTTGTTGCATTTTATTTTTACTATTCAAATTAAAATCAATGTTTTATTTCATTCAAGATTTGGCTGGATAAGCTTTTTATTGATGTTTTGCATTCTGATGCAGAATTTCAAAGAATTTAAACTCTAACTTTACCGCATTAGTTGATAGTCATTACACTGGAAATAACTACTAAGTGAAATTAGGCATTTTATCGGAACATTTACAATAATGTCCCTTCTGTTGGTAATCAAAGCTGAAAGTGGAGGACGGTAGGATTTGGATTTTGGACTTTTGAAGATTTTTTAATCATGGTGATTAGCCTTGGATTGTTAAATAATTATCTTAAAGATTTGTTCAGCTTGCCTTGTGGTTTATATTTGTATCTTAAGTTTTGGTTGAGGTTGTCAAAGCTGAAGTTGATGATGTGGCTAGTTTTTGGGCAGATTTTGAATGAATGTATAATTCAAAGTGGAGGACTTAGTTTGAGCATATTTTGAAATTGGAGAAGTTCATCTCACGATTGGCTTACAGCTTACCCTAGATATTATAAATCTTTGGCTTCGGTAGAATAGGAGCACCTCTAATCTGGGATATGTTGGAGCGGGGTTTGCTTTGGAGTTTGGTCAAGTTGCATAACTGGATAACTGTGAGGAACATGTTTCTGTGGCAGAAATATATTTGCTTGGATATATTTTTGAGATGAGAAATAGGATTTTTACATCTGCATTGTTGCCACAATTCTTATTTATAATAAAAGCGGCGTTGGTTGTGTGAAGAGATTGATGTGAAGGTAAATCGCCTGTTATTTGAATGTCTTTCACATGCTGCAGTACACTGCTGTCATAGAATATGATTTAGCAAGAATAGTTTTCTCTGGTAGAGGTTTGCTTTGCTTTCAATTAGAATATGATTTAGAGTTAGTAATGTGTGAAACATTACAAGGGGTTTGAGTTTTTTTTACTATTATAGCTATGATGTACGTGGAAGATAATAAAGAAAGCTAATCATTTTGTAAGCTAATGGAAGCTCTTCAGTTTGGACACTGTCCTAAAGGTGTTTTTATATGTGACAAGTTGTCTTAAATGCTACATTCTTATGATCACCAACGACAATAAGTGCTAGTGGTTTTTGGCGAAAAGCAGCTAATAGCCTTTAGATAGGTGTGGAATTAAATGTTGCCTTGCAACTCTCTATAGTGCAATAAGTTGGGCAGCAATTAAGGAGAAAAGGCTGGGCTTTCTAGTGGTTCATTCACTCCTAAGGCAATACTTTCCAAAATATTTCTGATGACTTATGTTACTACAACTTTATTTTTGTTACATTGCTTCACTCTTCACATTCCACCATAGCACATTTATTTCTAATTGAACTGCCTTCTACCACCTGATGCGTTACTTCCTCATAAACTCCATTGCAAGCTCCTTTCGTTTCGTGCCTTGCATCTATTTCATGCAGCAACTTTAAACTAATGCTATGAAATTCGCTTCTACCCATGTGAATCTCGATTTTATTCAACTATAAAAAACAGCGGGTCGTAAGAGGTCAGTATGCTGTGCAATTTAGAAGTCATTTTTGTTTTCCAAACCCTTAGGCATTGTTTCACCAATCTTAATTGGAAGAAAAATTATATTTTGTGGCAAACCCTTAAGTTTGCAAATTATGCTAAACACTATGATTGGCCTTACATCTTCAAGCAATAGCTTGCCAAGTTGGCTGTCAATTTATCTTTATCTGGTGTACTTTTATTTGGATGATTCTGGGGATATCTAAAGTTGAATAGGGAAGTTAACAATGAGTCGCTGCTTATGCAGAAGTTATTTATATGTTGAAAAACTATGAATGAGAAGTTTTATTATTGGAGTGTTGGGAATTGGGAATAGAGGGAGCATTTCAGAAGAATGTAAATTCTGAAACGGAAATATAATACTAATATTAGTTATCGGAAGATTCAAGCTCATGCATGCCTTTAACAAAAAAGTATCTTATTATTTTCAGGGGGGACTCTTTGAAGGATGCGGCTTCTAATGCTTACGCTCAAGTATTTGCTCCGTATCATGGATGGGCTATAAGAAAAGCTGTTGGTGCAGGGATGTATGCACTACCTACAAGGCCACAGCTAATGGGGAAGCTGAATGAAGATGGTGGGTGTATTTGTACACTAAATTTGCTTCACTATATTTCTTATTTGGTGTCATTTATTCATGTGTATTGGAATTCAGTGGTCTTAGAGAACAACTTGCTTGTGTTTGTTGCCTTGAATAAAGTTGAGCTTATTAGGCCCTGTTGTGAGCAGTGTCTGAAAAGGCGCGCCTAGGCGCCTAATATGATTTGGGCGAGGCGATGTTAGCAAGGTGCAAGTAAGGCGTGCCTAGGCGCTAAGGCGCAAGTGAGGCGCGCTTGATTGAATTTTAGTTGAATTACTATATGCATTCTGTATTATTATAGTATTATCATATTATTATTATTATACTACCTTAACAAATAGAAAGTGGGCAAAAGCCCAGGTTGAAGGCTGAACAATCTAGAAGCATGGAGAAGAAAGAAAAGAAAAGCAGCAAGAAAAAGAATGTTGATGAAGAAAGAACGTAGAATAAGAAAATAAAATTGATGTGTGTATCACCTACATGTGTTTTTTTTTTTTTTTTGGAAAATTAATAAAATAAAAATATTTAGAAATTTTGCTATATTATTGTGTGCTTTCTTGGTTTATTTTAGTGGGTTACGTATGCTAAGGCTTATTCATGTAAAAGTGCGCCTCACTTCGATAAGGCGCGCGCCTAACGCCTCCTTGCGTCTTAGGCTCCAAGACTCCCATCACCTTAGTGCGCCTTGCACCTTTTTATACACTGGTCCTAAGTTTAGGTGAGATAAGCCATTGTTTAGTCCAGTGTATAGAAAGGCGCAGTAAGGCGATAGGAGTCTTGGAACCTAGGTGCAGGCGTTAGGCACGCGCCTTATCGAAGTGAGGCACACTTTTACATGGATAAGCCTTAGCATACATAATCCACTAAAATAAACGAAGAAAGCACATTATAATATAACAAAATTTCTAAATATTTTTATTTTATTAATTTTCCAA
>PYUH01000040.1:3069038-3104743 GCA_016808085.1 Suaeda aralocaspica | reverse complement strand
TGGTCTTAGAGAACAACTTGCTTGTGTTTGTTGCCTTGAATAAAGTTGAGCTTATTAGGCCCTGTTGTGAGCAGTGTCTGAAAAGGCGCGCCTAGGCGCCTAATATGATTTGGGCGAGGCGATGTTAGCAAGGTGCAAGTAAGGCGTGCCTAGGCGCTAAGGCGCAAGTGAGGCGCGCTTGATTGAATTTTAGTTGAATTACTATATGCATTCTGTATTATTATAGTATTATCATATTATTATTATTATACTACCTTAACAAATAGAAAGTGGGCAAAAGCCCAGGTTGAAGGCTGAACAATCTAGAAGCATGGAGAAGAAAGAAAAGAAAAGCAGCAAGAAAAAGAATGTTGATGAAGAAAGAACGTAGAATAAGAAAATAAAATTGATGTGTGTATCACATAAATGTGTTTTTTTTTTTTTTTTGGAAAATTAATAAAATAAAAATATTTAGAAATTTTGCTATATTATTGTGTGCTTTCTTGGTTTATTTTAGTGGGTTACGTATGCTAAGGCTTATTCATGTAAAAGTGCGCCTCACTTCGATAAGGCGCGCGCCTAACGCCTCCTTGCGTCTTAGGCTCCAAGACTCCCATCACCTTAGTGCGCCTTGCACCTTTTTATACACTGGTCCTAAGTTTAGGTGAGATAAGCCATTGTTTAGTCCAGTGTATAGAAAGGCGCAGTAAGGCGATAGGAGTCTTGGAACCTAGGTGCAGGCGTTAGGCACGCGCCTTATCGAAGTGAGGCACACTTTTACATGGATAAGCCTTAGCATACATAATCCACTAAAATAAACGAAGAAAGCACATTATAATATAACAAAATTTCTAAATATTTTTATTTTATTAATTTTCCAAGAAAACACATGTAGGTGATACACACATCAATATTATTTTTTTCTTTTACATTCTTTCTTCTTCAACGTTCTTTTTTTCTTGCTGCTTTTCTTTTCTTTTTTCTCCATGCTTCTAGATTGTTCTGCCTTCAAATTGGGCTTTTGCCCACTTTCTATTTGTTAAGGTAGTAATATGATAATGCTATCATAATACTGAATGCATATAGTAATTCAACTAAAATTCAATTAGGTGCGCCTCACCGCCTTACTTGCGCCTTGCTAAAATCGTCTCGCCCAGACCATATTAGGCGCCTAACCCCTTGCGCCTAAGCACCTCAGGCCCGCCTTTTCAAACACTGGTTTAGTCCTTAAAAACAAGGCCCCACTCTTGTTGAAAATAGGGCAAAAAAGGTTGAGTGTTCTCAAGGGTTCATGCCACATGGGACATTGGCAAGATATCTAGAGTGTAGTGGCTAATGAAATTAAGAGTTTTTACATTATGATTGATGTTAAATTCTTGGCATTTTGTACTTGCTGAATGTGAATGCACAGTTGAGCCTTGCTTTCATTTATAAATTTATCAAATTACAAATTGATGAGTGATCATCTAAATGCTACTTTTTTTCATTAGTCGTTTGATTGTTTTGTTTTTTTGGTGAGAAAGATGGATCTTCTATTGACGATATGCTGATGTTGCATTATTGATTGTTTTTTCGCAGAAAATTCTGCCTCTGTCCAAATGCAACACTACATTACATCGTCTGAAGCTGTGATTGGATACATTGACAAGCTGTTCCACTCACAGGAACTCGGTATAGATTGGTAAAGTTGTTGGGGAGTAGGGGATATTGTTTGTATAATTTAGTGAACAGTAGTAACAGAATAAAAAAAATACATCGTTCTATACAATTGGAGGAGCTCCCTCGAATTAGAACAAGGTAAGCTCCCCTCTTTATGAACCATGGCATACTGTAAATAAGCTTTAAGCTAAAAAGTCTCACCAAAGTCAGAAATGAACCATAGGATACTACTGTCAGTCTGAAATTTCTAATCTGTTTTTCTCATAACAATCCATTGATCTCCACATGTCAGATACAAAGTTTTTGGAATTTTTTTTTTCCCGCAGGATAGCCTCGTTTTCCTGTGTTGCAATGCTGTTCAGGTTCATCGTGTTTGTCTAGCTTCTGCTTCTTCCTGCAATCTGTATTTTTATTCATCAGCTAAGAAAAGACCAGTTAGGTTTTAGGGGAAGACCAATCAAAGCATCTTTACAGACATTCAAAGAAAGAGTCAATCTACAAAAGATGTGAGTTAAATAGTCATTCCTGGAAGAGTATGACCTTTATCAGCCAACTAATTTGCTACTTAGTTTCTCTAACACAAAGATTGGTAGAGAAGAATTATCTAAGGTTAATTTCTGTCTAGGAAAGGCAATGCTTTAATTTTTGCCACTGAGAATACATTCTATGACTTTCATAGAAAATTTTCTTATGTATATACAATCGTTCAATTCCGGCTCATAAAATCACGTTATCAACCTTTTCAAAGGACTATTGAAAAAGGGAATTTATGTCGTTTTTGCTCCCTTAGGACCATATCATCACCTTACGAACCCCAATAAATTGTTCAGGTGCCCTATTTGATTATAGGAGCATCATATAAAGTTTTCGTTAACTTTTCAACAAGGACCCTTGAGCACTCGAAAGTTGTAAGTTATAAGCTCATTTTTGGCTTCCGGAAGGTGGTCTTGGGATTTATTTTGTTTTATCCCTACCTTTTTATTAACCATGTATTGCTAGCGACTCCATGACTCCCTATGCTTGATTTTGGCATCTAAATCTTGTTTGCCAACCCTCTTACAAGGATATTCGAAAATAGGAACGTACATGGTTTTCGCTCCCACAGGACCGTATTATCACCTCTTGTACCCCTAAATTTGCTTAATGGCTTATTTTGATCATAGGAGCATCATGTAAAATTGTTAGCAACTTTTTTTTCGGTCCCTGAAATCCTCGAAAATGAGCCTTTAAACTTTTTCGGGACGTTCATATGGTCTTTTCAACCTCGATTATTTGTGGTGAAAAGGCTTCAACAGGGAAGGTAAAAAGTTTTAGAGGGTCTTTGAAAATGCTATATTTTACTTTCTTCCGAAGTGGCCATAATAGTGATGATAACAAATTTTTAATGCTCGAAATTGATTGTTTAGAGTGGAATTCTTGGACCCTGTTTTATTTTCGCCCTTTTTTATTTACCCATTGCTATAGTTAACCCACGGGACTCCCCACGATCAATTTTGCCCTTTTAAAAACCTGTTTTCATCCCTTTAATTGTCTTTTTCGCTTAATGTAAAAACAAGTATTTTCGAACCTCAAAACCGGTATCGTACTTGTTAAGGCCTTTTAAACCTAAATCTGCTGGTCTAGTTTGATTTTTGAACCATATTAGCACTCCGTAAAATTCCTGATAACTTTTATTTCAGGACCTCGAAAAGTCAAAAAACAGTGGATAACAACCTTTGATTGAAGCCTTCAAAAGGCCTACCTCGGGTCTCGTCTTTTTTTTTTTTCACCTTGTTTTATATACCATGTGCTATAAACTACCATTGAACACTCCACGATTGGTTTTTGACCCCTAAAATACCTATTTTCATCCTCTTATGGCCTTTTTGGATGAACAGAAAATTGCTATATCCAGGACTTGCTAAAACCTTTTTATCGCCCTTCTTAAAGTCTTAACACCTTTTCACCCCTAATCGCCTTGCCTAGGACTATATTTTAACCAAATGGGTACCCTAGAATTTTCATGCCAATTTTTTAGGACCCCGTAAATATAAAAACAATGGATAATAGTGTTTGATTAAGTCCTTTGGAAGGGCCATTTCGGGCCTTTTCTTATTTTTGCCTTTATTGTACCAAGTGCTATGGACCACCAAAAGACTCCTCACGATATGTTTCAACCCCAAAGACATGTTTTCATCCCCCTTATGATCTTTTCTGTAGAACGGAAAAACAGTTATTTCCAAGACCCTCTAAAATCTTGATGTCGTCTATCTTATGACCTTTCACCCCAAATCGCTCGGTCTGAGTTCATATTTTAACCATACGGTCACCCATGAAAGTTTTTGGCAGTTTTTTTTCCAGGACCGTGTAAGCCCTTGTTATTATCCCTCATATGACCTTTTCACTTCAAATCCTTTTGTTTGGGTTCATATTTTTACCTTGCGGGCACCCCGGTAAATTTCCGGGACCCTGGATTCCCAAAAACAGTAAATAATAGCCTTTGTTTTAGGCTTCCAGAGGGTCCATCCTGGGTCCCATCACTTTTTCGCCCTATTTTTTACAACGTGCCCTCCACAGCACTCCCCCAAACACGTTTTATGATCTCTCTTATGTCCTCTTCTAGAGAGGGGAAAAATAGCCTCCTAAGGAACCGTTTAAGGCCTTGTTATAATCCCTCATACGACCTTTTCACCCCGAAAGCCTTTGTCTAGGTTCATATTATTACCTTATGAGCACCCCAGTCAATTTCCGGGTATTTTTTTTTTCGAGACTCTGGAACCGCAAAAAAAAATGAATAATAACCTTTGTTTCAGGCTTTAAGAGGGGTCGTCCCGGGACCCATCACTTTTTCGCCCCCTTTCTTTACCACGTGCTATGGACCAACAAAGCACTCCCCATGATTGATTTCGGCCCCTAAACACCCTCTTATGGTCCCTCGTATGTCCTCTTCCAATGAGGGGAAAAAAGCAGCCCCTAGAGAACCGTCTAAGGCCTTGTTAGAATCCCTCGCATGACCTTTTGACCCCGAATCCTTTTGTCTGGGTTCATATTTTTACCTTACGGGCACCCCGGTAAATTTTCGGGATTTTTATTTCCTTGATTATGGAACCCCAAAAAACAGTGAATAATAGCCTTTGTTTCAGGCTTTCAGAGGGGTCGTCCCGGGACCCATTACTTTTTCGCCCCGTTTTTTTACCACGTGCTATTGACCTCCACAATACTCCTTAAGATCGATTTCGGCCCCTAAACACCTCTTACGATCCCTCTTATGTTCTCTTCCAGAGAAGGGAAAAAACAGTCCCATAGGGAACTTTCTAAGGCCATGTTATAATCCCTTATATGTTCTTTTCACCCCGAATCCTATTGTTTGGGTTCATATTTGATATTTTTACCTTACGGGCACCCTGGTCAATTTCCGGAATTTTTTTTTCTGAAACCCTAGAACCCCAAAAATCAGTGAATAATAGCCTTTGTTTCAGATTTCCAGAGGGGTCGTCTTGAGACCCATCACTTTTTAGCCCTTTTTTATTACCACGTGCTATAGGCCTCCACTACACTCCCCAAGATCCATTTCGGCCCTTAAACACCTCTTATAATCCCTCTTATGTCCTCTTCTAGATAGGGGAAAAAACAGCCTCATAAGGAACCGTGTAAGGTCTTGTTATAATCACTCACATGACCTTTACACCCCGAATCCTTTTGTTTCGGTTCATATTTTTTTTCCTTACGGGCACCCCGGTCATTTTTCGAGATTTTTATTCTAGGACGTTTGAACCCCAAAAAACAATGAATTTTGCTTCAGGCTTTCAGACGATCCATTCCGGGACCCATCACTTTTTTGCCCCATTTTTTTCTTACCAGTGGTATGGACCTCCACAACACTCCTTAAAATCGATTTCGGTGCCTAAACGTTTCTTATGACCTTTTCAGAGAGGGGAAAAAACAGCGTCATAAGGAACCAACTAAGGCCTTGTTATAATCCCTTATATGATCTTTTCAACTCCAAACCTTTTGTGTGGGTTCATATTTTTACCTTACGGGCATCCTGGTCAATTTCTAGTATTTTTTTTCCAGGACCCTTGAAACCCAAAAAACAGTGGATAATAGCTTTTGTTTCAGGCTTTTAGAGGGGCCGTCTCGGAACCCATCACTTTTTCTCCCTGTTTTTTTTTTACCACGTGCTATGGGCCTCCACAGCACTCCCCAAGATCCATTTCGGCCCCAAAACCCCTCTTATGACCCCTCTTATGTCCTCTTCCAGAGAGGGGAAAAAACAGCCACATAAGGAACCGTCTGACGCCTTGTTATAATCCCTTATATGACCTTTTCACCGCGAATCTTTTTGTGTATGTTCATATTTCTACCTTAAAGGCACCCCTGTCAAACTTCGCGATTTTTTCTTCCAGGACCCTGGAACCCCAAAAGACAGTGAATAATAGCCTTTGTTTCAGGCTTCCAGAGGGGTCGTCCCGGAACCCATCACTTTTTCGCCCTGATTTTTTACCACGTGCTATGGTATTCCACAGCACTCCCCAAGATCCATTTCGGCCGCTAAACACTTCTTATGATCCCTCTTATGTCGTCTTTCAGAGAGGGAAAAAACAGCCTTATAAGGAATTGTGTAATGCCTTGTTATAATCCCTCATATTACCTTTACACCCTGACCTTTTGTGTGGGTTCATATATTTACCTTCCGGGCACCTCGGTCAATTTCTGGGATTTTTTTTTCCGGAACCCTGGATCCCCAAAAAACAGTGAATAATAGCCTTTGTTTGACGCTACCAGAGGGTCCGTCCTGAGACCCATCACTTTTACGCTTTTTTTTTCCACGTGCTGTTGACCACCACAGCGCTCCCCAACATCGATTTTGGCCCCTAAACATAACTTATGATCCCTCTTATCTCCGATCCTAGAGAGGGGAGAAAACCCCTCATAAGGAACCGCCTAAGGCCTTGTTTAAATCCCTCATAAAACCTTTTCTCCACAAATCCTTTTGTGTGGGTTCATATTTTTACCTTACGGGCACCTATGTCGATTTCTGGGATATATTTTCCTGGACAATAGAACCCCAAAAAACAGTGAATAGCCTTTGTTTCGGGCTCTAAGAGGGGCTATGGACCAACAAAGCACTCCCCATGATCGATTTCGGCCCCTAAACTACTCTTATGATCCCTCGTATGTCTTCTTCCAAATAGGGGAAAAAGGCAGCCTCATACAGAACCGTCTAAGCCCTTATTAGAATCCCTCATATGACCTTTTCACTCTGAATCCTTTTTTCTGGGTTCATATTTTTACCTTGTGGGCACCCCTATCAATTTCCGGGATTTTTTTTCCGAGACTTTGGAACCCAAAAAAATAATGATTATTAACCTTTGTTTTAGGCTTCAAGAGGGGTCGTCCTAAGACCCATCACTTTTTCGCCCTGTTTTTTATATCACGTGCAAGGGACCTCCACAGGACTCCCCAAGCTCGATTTCGACCCCTAAACACCTTTTACGATCGCTCGTATGTCCTCTTCCAAAGGGGGTGAAATACAACCTCATAAGGAACCATCTAAGGCTTTGTTATAATGCCTCATATGACCTTTCCACCCCGAATCCTATTGTTTGGGTTAATATTTTTAACTTAAAGACACCTTGGTCAATTTCCAATATTTTTTTTCTGAGACTTGGAAATCCGAAAAAACAGTGAATAATAGCCTTTATTTCTGGCTTCCTCGCCATCCCGGTACCCATAACTTTTTCGCCCCATTTTTTTTACCACGTTCTATGGACCTCCACAACACTCTCCAAGATCGATTTCTGCCCCCTAAACACCTCTATTGATCCCTCTTATGTCCTCTTTTAGAGAGGGGAAAAAATTGCCTCAGAAAGAATCATTTAAGGCCTTGTTCTATTCCCTCATATGACCTTTTAATCGCGAATCTTCTTACGGGCACCCCTGTCAATATCCGGGATCATTTTTCGGGACCCTGTAACCTAAAAAAACAATGAATAATAGCCTTTATTTCAGTCTTCCAACGGGGCTGTCCCGGGACACATCACTTTATTGCCCCCTTTTTTTTTTACCACATGCTATCGACCTCCACAGCACTCCCCAAGATAGATTTCGACCCCTAAACACCTCTTATGATCCCTCTTATGTCCTCTTCCAAAGAGGGGAAAAAATAGCCTCATAAGGAACCGTCTATGGCCTTGTTATCATCCCTCATATGACCTTTTCACCCCGGTCGATTTACTGGATTTTTTTTTCAGGGACCCTGGAACACCAAAAAACAATGAATAATAGCCTTTGTTTCAGGCTTCCACAGGGGCCGTTCCGGGACCCATCACCTTTTCGCCCTATTTTTTTTTACTACGTGCTATAGACCTCCACAGCACTCCCCAGATTGATTTCGGCCCCTAAACACCTCTTGTGATCCCTCTTGTGTCCTCTTTTAGAGAGGGGAATTAACAGCCTCATATGGAACTGTCTAAGACTTTTTTTAATCCCTTATATGACCTTTTCACCCCGAATGTTTTTTTATTGGTTCATATTTTTACCTTACGGGCATCCCGGGCAATTTTCGGGATTTTTTTTTTCGGGACTCTGGAACTTCAAAAAACAGTGAATAATCCTTTGTTTTCAGATTCCAGAGGGGCCATCCCAAGACCCATCACTTTTCGCCCCGTTTTTTTATCACGTGCTATGGACCTTCATAGTACTCCCCAAGATCAATTTCGGCCCCTAAACATCTCTTATGATCCCTCATATGTCCTCTAGAGAGAGGAAAAAACAGGCTCATAAGGATCCGTCTATGGCCTTGCTATAATCCCTCATATGACCTTTTCACCCCAAATCCGTTTGTGTAAGTTCATATTTTTACCTTACGGGTGCCCCAACAATTTACGGGATTTTTTTATGGGACCCTAGAACACCAAATAACAGCGAATAATACCCTTTGTTTTAGGCGTCCAGATGGGCCGTCTCGGGACCCATCTCTTTTCGCCCTATTTTTTTTACCACGTGCTATGCACCTCCACAACACTCCCCAATATCGGTTTCAGCCCCTAAACACCTCTTATAATCCCTCTTATATCCTTTTCTAGAGAGGGGAAAAAGCAGCCTCATTAGGAACCGTCTATGGCCTTTCATAATCCCTCATATTACCTTTTCCCCCCAAATTCGTTTGTCTGCGTTCATATTTTTACCTTACTGGCAACAAGGTCAACTTTCGGGATTTTTTTCCCGGGACACTGGAACCCCAAAAAAAAGTGAATAATAGCCTTTGTTTCAGGCTTCCAGAGGGGCCGTCCTGGGACCCATCACTTTTTTGCCCCAATTTTTACCACGTGCTATGGACTTACACAACACTCTTCAAGGTCGATTTCTGCCCCTAAACACCTCTTATGATCCCTCGTATGTCCTCTTCCAAAGAGGGGAATAAAACAGCCTCATAAGGAACCGTTTAATGCCTTGTTATAATTTCTCATATGACCTTTTCACCCCGAATCCTATTGTTTGGGTTCATATTTTTACCTTAAGGGCATCCCGGTCGATTTTCGTGATTTTTTTTCCGTGAACCCTGGAACCCCAAAAAATAGTTAATAATATCCTTTATTTAAGGCTTCTAGAGTGGCCACCCTGGGACACATCACTTTTTCGCCCCGTTTTTTTTACCACGTGTTATAGACTTCCACAACACTCCCCTATATCGGTTTCAGCCCCTAAACACCTCTTATGATCCCTCGTATGTCTTCTTCCAAAGAGGGGAAAAATAGCCTCATAAGGAACCGTCGAAGGCCTTGTTATAATCCCTCATATGACCTTTTCACCCCAAATCCTTTTGTCTATGTTCATATTTTTACCTTACGGGCACCACGGTCAATTTCCGAGATTTTTTTTTCGGGACCCTGGAACCCCAAAAAATAGTGAATAATAGCCTTTGTTTCAGGCTTGCAGAGGGGCCGTCCCAGAACCCATTACTTTTTCGCCCCATTTTTTTACCACGTGCTATGGACCTCTACAGCACTCCCCAAAATCGATTTCGGCCCCTAAACACCACTTTTGATCCCTCTTATGTCCTCTTCGAAAGATGGGAAAAAATTAAACAGTCTCATAAGAAACCGTCTAAGGCCTTGTTATAATCCCTCATATGACCTTTTCAGCCCGAATCCTTTGTCTGGGTTTATATTTTTACCTTACGGGCACCTTGGTCAATTTCCAGGATTTTTTTTTTCTGGGACCATAGATCACCAAAAAACAATGAATAATAGCCTTTGTTTTAGGATTCCAGAGGGTCCGTCTCGGGACCCATCACTTTTTTGCCCCGTTTTCTTACCACGTGCTATGGACCTCCATAACACTCCCCAAGATCGATTTCGACCCCTAAACACCTCTTATGATCCCTCGTATGTCCTCTTCCCAAGAGGGGAGAAAAACAGCGTCATACGGAACTTTCTAAGGCCTTGTTAGAATCCCTCATATGACCTTTTCACCTCGAACCCTTTGGTATGGGCTCATGTTTTTACCTTATGGGCACCCTGGTCAATTTCCGGGATTTCTGTTCCAGGACCCCACAACCCCTATATTCACCCTATATTTTTACCAAGTGCTATGGACAACTAATGGACTCCCCACGATCGATTTCGACCCCTAAAAAACTTATCTTGATCCCTCTTATGGCCTTTTCCAATAAACAAAATAACCGTCATATCCGAGACCCTCTAAAAATTTTATTATTATCTCGATCTCTTTATGAAATATTTGGAAATAAGAGAACAATAGCTTTTCCAATTAGCATCTCAAGGTTCCTTTTTCGACCATGTAATACCCCTGTATAATTTTTGAAATGGAAAATTGTTCAGAAATATGGAGTAGGTGTAGTGGATTTCTTGTATCTTGTGTGACTCAATTTATATAGGTATAATCAAAAGTACGTAAGTTACCGGAAACAAATTAAATGCAAATGAAAAAGGATAGGAGGGTGGGTTAAGGAACATAAACATGGACATAAAAGTACAATGCAAGTGTGTCATCCAACAAGTTTACCGCAAAGTAGAATAACTACGACACTCACATCGATCATGACCGGCCTAATAGTGGTATATATGCTTACAAATCTGATGATAAACATGATGCATGCGTCCCTAATTAAAGACTTCCTTGGGAGCAAATTAAATTAATTAGTAGGTTTATCAATTAAATTCGTTTTAGTCACATGGAGTATGTATGTATCAACCTACTTAATATTATTCAACTATAATTCAGTCACAAAATTGTACATACTTGTAACGAATAACAATTACAAACCTAATTCTTCATCGTTTTCTATCAACCACGAAATCATTGTTTACTAACTAGCTCTGCTTTTTTCTTTTCCTTCCCCCTCTTTACTCTTTAGATGGATAAACAGTACATAATATAACCAGCCTGCGGCTTTTACCATATTCCTTTTTCCCAAAAATAATGTTTGTGCGCGCTTATCAAAGGTTCATACTTCATAGTGTGTCGATTAACAAGTACACATGCCACCGTACCACTGCATTGCAACTTTCATATATAGAGAGGCCTTTATTTTTAACATAATCGTATATCTCTTACTTTTTGGAGCACTACATATACAGATCTACAAACATGTGGGGGCATGAAGAGTAATTAAGTAGCCCGATAATTATGAAAATAACGTCTAAATCTAATCTAATCTAATCTAATCTAATTAATTCTTATTGTACGTACTACTCAGTAATTATTATTATTACATATACGTTACTTAACAGTTTGCAAGTTATTGAACTAATTACTTGCTTACTTTTGCGATCCAAAATTATTTTAAGTGTCCTTTATTTGTGTAAATTTATTGCCAATATATAATATTAGCATTTCATACATGCAGGAAAATACTATGATTAGCGTTTGATGAAACATACATGCATGGTAATCGAATGTGTATTAATTAAGTAGTCTGCCTGATCCAAGAAAAGAATAATAATACTAGCTAGCTACGTAGTAAAATGAATGAAGAAAGCCACTTTGTATTCATTTTTCAAAGCAACGCAACGAACAAGAGTTACATATGTACTCCTAATTAACCTACCTATTATATATATATATATATTATCAAAAGTAGTTATTACCAATTAAAGTAAATCATGCATATATATATATATATAATAACTATCTATATATCACAGATTACTTTCATGGTACGTACCTACGTAGTAGGTACTCCGTATATATATTATAACAATAATAATAATAATAATAATAATAATAATAATAATTACTCAAGCTAATGCAACTACGTACTTAATTAATATTACAACAACCAAAGCTCCGATCATATCAGGAGGGAAAAAAAAAAAAAATTACAACGTGAACTAATTATAATAATTAGGTCACACACGTACGTACGTCACAGATGGAGAGTAGTATCAACATCCGAGATACTCAAATCCTCAGGTTTAAACGGGGTGGAAGAAGGTGGCTTATTACTCAACGTTGATAGTGGTGCTTGTCCACCAGCAGCAGCCGCGGTAACAGTAGTTTTATTGATGTAGGACATGGCTGGAGGCCAAAGGGAGAGGGATATTTCACTAACACTACTATTATTATTGTTATTATGATAATCATTGTTATAATAATAATTTTGATTAGAGAATGTTGATGATGAGTAGCAAGATATTGTAGGCTTATTATTAGTGTTACGGCTATAGTTGGCGCTATAATAATAATTTGGTGGAAGAAATATTTGAAGGTCGTCGTCATCATCATCATCAACCATGACAACATCATCAATATGGTTATCTTTAGCGGTAGCAGTAGGAGTAGCATAAGAATCAGGAGAAGTAGAAGGGGTAAGATTGTAATTATGAGAAAACAAAGTAAGAAGCTGTTTCTTCTCTCTCATTTCTTTCACTCTTTGAAGCTCCTTAAATCTCTCTTGCAAAAGAGCTATTGAGGAGTGAATCACTCCATGTTCTCCTACTTGATTCTGAGTGCTCATCATTTTTTTGTTTTTTTTCTTAGGCTTATAATTTAAAATTTGAAGCTATATATTCAAGTTTAAAGCTCAAGGAGAAGTTTGAATGTGTAAGCTAACTTTGTTTTGGGGGAGGCAATATAATGTAAAGGGGGGGTACATATATATATATATACATATATATATATATATAGTGTTATATATGTATGTGTAATAGTAGTAGTAGTAATAGTATGTGTTGTTTTGGGATTTAAAAAAAACAAATATGTATTATTAAAAAAGAGAATATAATTTAGGTTCTCAAAAATCATTCTGAAAGTTGATTGAGTCGTTGTTGGGTTATTATGAAAAGAAGAGAAGGAGGGAGAATCGGGGAATAAAGTAGGAAGAGTCCAACAAGAAAATTGGTGGGAATATAAAGGGGGGGTACGGTGGCCAAATATTTAGGAGTAACATTAGTGCTCACAAAAAAAAGCATACAAACTTGCATTATACTAATACATAATTTGCTCATACACTTTAATACCAATCCTTATGTTTCAACTACAGACTATTATTTTATAGGCTTTTGATTGAGTTGTTACCTTTTTTTTAATTTTTTTTTAATTTTAAAAGATTACTTGACTAAAAATTCATGTATGGTGGGATTCATGTCTAATCTATTGCTTCTTATCTTTTATTACCCATCTTCCTTTCTCTAATTGAAAGTTTAGCATTTAAAAACTTATGTATCATCCATATTTTAGTCCAACAAACTCCGAAAAAATATGATAGATCATAAAACATGTTATTAAATTTCATATGTACATCAATTTATACATTTGGTAGAGTTACCTTAATTTAATCCATCTTTTGACACTTTGTAAAAATAACTTTATTAGCATGTACTTGTAAACCACTAAGTGTCCAAATGACAAGAAACCAAAAAAAAATTAGAAACTAGCATTTTGGAAGGGCTTGTTTGGAGGAATAATAAGTTATATGGATCATGACTCTCTACGTCCTTCCAAAGAAAATCTCCGCCCTTTTTCTTTCAAATAATTTATTATAATGTAATTTTGTTTTTTTGCACAATTTCATTTTCCCCTTAGGTAATTAATTAAATAAAGTGGAGGTGAATGTGCCTCCTTTTTATAAGGAGTAACTTTTCATTTGAGTAGTTGTTTCATAATTATTTTCTTGTTGAGGATCTTTAGATTAAAATTAAGTGGGGGTGCATCTATCTATATCTCTTACATGCAGGACTGTTCGACATTCTGTTTTTAGTTTTAATTTAGAACCAAATTAAGCTAACTAGCGGCTTTCATCAAAATCAAAGCTCATTATTCATTTGTATGCATATCATTTAACTATACCTTCGACCTTCAATTCATGGAGTAATTATAATCAACTTTTTTTTTTTTTTTTAAAAATTTATGGAACACCACTCTACTTTAATGTGTTGTATCACACTATCACGTACTAGATTTGTTTGACTTAGCTTCTTGGCAATAGGCATTGGTTTCTCAGTTGAGAGTTTAAATTGTCAGTTGTTTATAAATGTGTTTGATATAATGATTTGCTGTTATTTGTAGTATATTTGCTTATATGGTCTTGTTGAGCCAAACATTCAAAATTCAGCATTTTTAATTATAGTTTTTTTTTTTAATTAGTGGAACCTATATTTGTTCACCTTTAGCTTGTAAAGCAAAATAAATTTTTGCATATACCACTTTAAAACACCTACCGAAAGACAATGAAAATGTCTTAAAATTCAATTGTCATCAGACATGACCTAACTTTTATTTCGTTATTTATGTCGAAAAAAATTGCCCTAATTGAATGCAAATGCCCTGTTAAATGGATTAATAATACTCCCTCGGTCTTTTAATTTTTTACTTGCTGCATGTACCTTTTTACATCTCTCAAGACGCAACTTATAAAATTAATATCTCGAGTTTGGTATAATAAAAATTTATAAAAATTATTTTTTTTTTTTTGGAAAATATACATTGAAATGAATCAAGTAAGATCCCATGTGACTATATGTTTTTCGTTACGCATTAATCACCAAATAGAGTCAAATTTCCACTGTGAATAGTGTCAAAAACCCTAATGAGCAACTAAGAAAAGATCGAGGGGGTATCTATTAAAGTATTAGATATCGGAATGTTGTGGTTTTTTATTTCTTTATTTTGAAAAGATTGAATGATGTCTATCTTCGATCATTTGAATTAGCTAGAGTTGTGAAGGAGTAATACAAAATACATCCCTACAAATACACGACGTTGACAATAACATTAATTCAATCTATAATCTTCAAAGAGGCTCCTATATTCAATCAGAGGAAGGGGCGCCAATTTCTGTAACTTTATGCTTGTAACAAACTAACAATAAGATATTGTTCCCCATTAGTTTATAAACCAATAGGGAACACTAAATATTTGTTACTTTGTAATAATTGGGAAGCACAATGATTTATTAAATGATCTATTTAAACTTAACTCTTACATTAATCCATGATAGTGCATTAAGCGAGTTAGAATTGATCGAGTGCTCACAAGTGAAGCTAGTCTAAAAAATTTTGATATTGTTTGGCAACCCATTTCATTCACCCTAATTAAGTACGTACGTGCAAAACTTTTGAGTCACCCTAAATAATAAATAGTTGTGTTTAGAATATGAGCTGAGATAATACTTAAGCTCGAATATTAATTGAAATTGAGTTGATATATATTAAAAGTAACATTTCAATTTAAGGTGCTAAAATTTCTAGCTACCTTATTAGGTTCAACTTTATTTCAGTTCTTATTCCCAAACATATTCTTAATTAGATTTCCAAGCTAAAATATATTTTATTCATATAAAAATAGAAATCCTAGTATGAAAGATCGAATTGGACAACAAAAGGTGTTGATAAACTTTAAAAGCAATACAATTTATAATAGCTTAATTATAAGCTAATTATTTGTTGAAATTACTTATTTTTATTTTTATTTTTTTGTGTTAGGGAGCCACAAAGGCGAGGATGAGAATATCGATCCTAGTATCTCCTAAGACTGGAAGAAAAGCTTTAACCAGCTGAGCTACCCCTCACCCTTATCTTGAACTTACTTATTGTAATGGAGAACTATCATAAATTATATGGTCATTGATATGATAGATGGTAGATTGACATCAAACTAAAAGAGCAAAAATGAGCATTCAAATCAACTAGGAGACCAATTAATTATTAAGGTCACTTCATTCATGTATATGGTGCATGATATTGGGTTAATTAAGATGGCAATTCAAATTTAGTTAAATTGAAGACGATTTACGTTATGGAACTAATAACACATGTTTGAATACGTGCGTGCTATGAATGAAGCCTTGATTGAATTAATGAATAAGTTGGTGAGTTATGCGGTCATTCTCAATGATTTCCTTAAAATTTGACTAAATCTTGTGTATTTGTATGAGCTGAGCTCAAGACTTCACATAGTGTGATAATTTTGACATATACGCCGAACTAATTAAGCTTATTATAAATTTACAATGTGAAAAGCGTTTCTAATTTCAAATGTATACTAGTAGCTAAGTAGCCTATGAAAATTTAATATGCATCAATCAATGTGATATGCATATATATATATATATATATATATATATATATACACTTTGTATGTGATGTAACACAAACTCTATTGTTAAAAGATCATTCCTTTGTAGAACATATTGGTGAAATACTGAAATCTCGTGCATGGTAAGATCATAGGTTGATTTCCAAGTCATGATCGAAGTTAAATATCAATATATAAATAACAAGCTAGTTCTACTAATTAGCACATCATATAACAATTTTGACCACAAAAGGTTAATATAAAACACTTGTAAACAAATGGACATTATTGATCGAGTTGAAGTAGAATACTATTTGTATGTATACACAAATGCCATAGTATTATGCAATACAAAATCTATGTAATGGAGGAATTAAGTATTAATTTTGTAAAGCATATTTGTACAATTGTACCTACATACATGCATCAATTAATTTGCATGTATTGGTGAAAATATAATTAATCAAAGGGCTATAAAACCAACAAGAGTTGGCTACTTAGCTCTAGTGGCGGATCCACTACGGATTCTGAGGGTTCATTTGAGCCTGGAAAAATTAAATCTGAAAATTTTCTGAGGTTTTCGTTTTTATTTTAAAAATAGGAAAATAAGAAAGGGTTAAGTAAATTATGGTGCAAATAATAATAGCAAAACAGTCTTGGTCTAGCGGTAAATTGGTAATTGTGAGTGCATTTTAGTTTTTAGTTTTTTACCCTCTTTTGATTGTATATTTCTTTTGTTTTTTTTCCCTCCCTTTTAATTGTATAGAAGTATTTCTTTTTCTACATTGTCATTCCTTTTTCTATTAGTTTAATTGTTAATTTCTGTTTTTTTTTCTCTCATAATATTTCTTTTTCTATTCTTGCCATTTTTACTTTTCTATTAGTTTAATTGTTAATTTCTAAATTAGATTTTTTGTTCATTTCAAGTTTGCTGCTATTGCTAGTTAAATTAGTTTAATTATTGCACTTCCTTTAATTTTGTACCAAGTATTAAATTTGGACTATTGCCTTTGCTTCTTTTTTTTTAGTATGTATGAAACTATGAACGATAGTGTATGTATTAGATCCTTTTACTTTGTATTTTTGTTGTATTTTAAACTTATGTAGTTGTGTATCGATACAAATTTGAGCAACCACTATTGTACCCCAACAATTGATTTTATATCCGAATATTTGCAAATTGGATCATTGAATAACTTTGAACCCATAAGCTGAGAATCCTAGATTCGTCACTGCTCAGCTCAATTGGTAAACAACTTGTTGTACCTTAATGAAGATCTCAAGTTATAGCTTCATTGAATGTAGAAAACTCTTACTTTTTTTTTTTAGCCTCACTCACTATAAGCCAGATGTATTCGGAGTTAAAATCCAATAAACCGAATAAACATAGTAATAAAATACGGAATATAAAATAATTAAGTATAAACTTGTATAAAGTAAAAAACTCCAAGATCGCTTTAATAGTTTAATTAATTAGATGTTGCATTATGATATCAATAATGTTGTGAATATGTTTGACTGCACACTAGCTAGTGCAGCTCAATTAAATGCTTTATAATAAAATTAAAATATTGATGTACGTTCGTTTTCATAGAAATGAAGTGCATGAAAGATCAGATGATTGTGTATGTTACGTTGTCTAGGATGTGGGTGGAGGCAATGTGAAACATTAGACAATGACAAGCAATAGAAGAAAGTGGGAATGAAGAATTGAATAACACGAGTAATATTAATTATTGTAAAAGGTAGAGTTAATATTATTTATTTTTATCAAAAAAAAAATATACCACCTCCGTTGTTTTTTACCTGCTATATAGCAAGTTAGACCAAATTTTTAAGTATGTCATTACCACATTCTTAAATAATATAAAAAATAGATAGTAAGAGATTTTAGTGGTGTGAGTAGGAATAAAAGTTAAAAAATGTACAAAATGGTTATAAAATATAATGACAATTGTCATGTAAGATCCACGTACCTAAAATTGTAATAAAGCAAGTAAATAAAAACTTCCATTTAAAGAAAATATAACAATTAAAAAAAACCGATGAAGTAGAGGTGTATATATATATATAAATAATTAATAAAGGAATGTGAATTCAAGTAATAAAAAAAATGAAAAATGGAAAAAACATTCCTTGATAAAAATCCCTCTCTCCAACGCGCACAAAAATTGGCAGCAAGTGTTTGGAAGGGAATGGCATGCAGAGATGAAAGCTGCATTTGCAATTGGATATATCCTTTTGTACTGTAACCCCATTTTTTCTACTATTCAAATGATATGCAAACTTTAAAATTTTCATATTGGAGTATTAATTATTGTTATTGCATTTTTATTATTGTAAAATTGTTTGTGGGTGAACTTCGAAAATTCTCTTTATTGGATCTTTAGGGAACAAGCTTGAGCGTGCGTTTTCGACTTCCTATGACTTTGCCGTCCCCTCTTTTTTCCGTTTGCATGGAGCTGAGTTTACTACACACATGCATTTACATTTTAACTACTTTACTTTTGATGGAGTTTTTCCCTTTATTCTTGCTTTATCTTTCCTTCTTGTATAGCTGCTTGACTAGCATATGTTGTAGTTGATAATAATGTGAGACCGGGCAGCGATCTGCTCAATAGTTTTTCCTAATATCTCCGAGTTGAATACCCGATTTATGATCCCCTTGACACAGTATATGTGCTCAATTAACGTTTTCTTCATATTTCCCCAAAAACCTCAACTAGAAAAAAAAATGTATTTATAGCTCTCCAAATATCATGCTATTAGCTTGCTAGCCGATTTAAATTATTAAAGGGTCTTTTCTTGATTTGAGAACAACATTTAAAATTTTCGGCCAATAGTTTTTTGGGCTCACAAAACACCAAAAAAGCATGACTCATAGCTTTCAATTGCATCTTTTGGAGGGCCTTCTCGGACTTCATCTCGTCTTCTCCCCAAATTTCACTCACTGGTTTTTGATAACCTAAGGATGACCTACGATTGTTTGCCTCTCCAGACTTGTAATTTTTTCTTTTTAGAGGATTTTCGAAAAAGGCCACACTCGTCTTTTTTATTATTTTGAACCTTCTTGTGGTTCACTTATTCCAAAATATCTCGAAAAGAGAGATGATTACAAGATTTTAGAGGACAAAATCGATCAAGGGAAGTTCTATGGTGACTCATAGCATGTGGTCAAAATAAGAACCCTGAGCAGCTAATTAGGATTGAAAAGATTGTACAAATATCTCGGGAGAGCAACTATTGTTCTCTTATTCTTAAATAACTCGAAAAGAAAGATGATAACAAATTTCTAGAGGCCGAAACCGATTATAGGGAGTCCTCTAGTAACTCAAAACACGTGGTAAAAAAATAGAAATGTAAACTAAGAGAAATCAAGACGAGGTTCAAGATTGAGAGCCCTCAGATGGCCAAAAACAAAAGTTATACGAAAATGCCATATGAACCCTAAGCAATTGATTAGGGTTGATTAGCTGCTTAGGGTTCCTATTCTGACCATAAGAGCACCCTATTAACTTTTCGGCATTTTTTCGATACCCAAGAACCTTGAAAAAATATGAATTATAGCCTTTAATTTTGTTGTCCAATCCGAAGGGGATGTCCAGGGCTCCATCTTGTTTTCGCCTTGTTTTTTTTTTTTACCACATGTTTTGTGTCACCACTATACTCCCCATGATCAATTTCTAACTCTAAAACTTGTTATCATCCCTCTTTCCGAGATATTTTGGAATAAGGGAACAATAACTTTTTCGCTCTCTCGTGACATGTATGACTTTTTCAACCTTGATTAGCTTCTCAGGGTTCCTTTATTTTACCATATGGGCAACTTGTAAAATTTTTGCCAATTTTTTTGAGACCCAAAACCTCTAAAAACAATGAAATATAACCTTTGTTTTTTGCCTCCAAAGGGCTCTCCCAGGCTTGGTGTTGCTTTCCTCCTTTTTTCTTACAACGTGTTCAAGGTCACTACAAGGACTCCTCATGATCGATTTTAGCCTTTAAAAACTTGATATCATCTTTCTTTATTTATTATTTAAGAATAAGGGTACAATAGCTTTTCGGACGTTCGTATTGCCTTTTCAACCCGGATTAGCTGCTCAGGGTTTTATTTGACCATACGGGTATCTTGTAAAAATTTTGGCATTTTTTTCAGGACCCCAAAATCTCCAAAAATTGTAAATTATAACCTTTATTTTTTTACCTTCGGAGGGATCATAAGGGAGTCACCACAAGACTCCCCATGATCCTTATGATCGGTTTTAATCTCTATAAACTTTGATCATCCCTCTTTTCGAGATATATTGGAAAAAACGAATAATAGCTTTTTCGCTCTCCTCAAACGTTCGTAAGGCCTATTCAACCTCAATGAGAGTTCCTATTTTGACATAAATATAATGTAGATTAACATATATATAATGAAGCATTATGAATTTGGACTAAGCTCTTGGCAAAGAAGATTAACTTAATGAAGCAAAGAAAGATATGCAAAAGATTGGAGATCTTGAATTTAGACTAAGCACTATCCAAATTCATGTCATACAGTACATATGGCTGAAGATTTGATTTGGGTTTGCAAGCATGAAAAAAACAGAAAGTTGTTCACACAAACCCTAGCTCATGTGCATCGTTATAAATACAAGGGGTTAGGTGAAGAAAAACTTTACCAGACTTAGACTTAAGTATGCAAATGTAAAGCTTTATAGAAGACTAAGACCCTATTTTCGTCAACTTATTTGTGCTTATCTGAACTTATTTTTGCTGAACTGAACTTATTTTTGCTTAACTGAACTTATATTTACTTATCTGAACTTATTTTTGCTGAACTTAACTTATTTTAGCTGCAATCATTAACAGTTTATTGAGGATTGAAACTTATTTTTGCTGAACTGAACTTATTTTTGCTGATCTAAACTTATTTTTGCTGAACTGAACTTATTTTTGCTGAAAATAAGTAAAAATAAGTCGAGGAGAATAGGGCCTAAGTTTATGTATCAATATCAAATGTGTTTTATGCATGTATTATATAATAGTTTTTCAGTTTAGAGAATAATTCAAGAGTTTGTAATCTTGAGTTTTGGGAAAATTAAAGGTGAGTGATTTGAGTGAACATTTGTAAAGCGAAAGGGAAGGGAAAAAGAGATAGAGAAGATAATAGATCAATAGAACAATTTGTACCGGAGAATAGATTCAAGAGGAACAAAATTCATAGATGAACTTTGCATAGGTCCACATTAATTAGGATTATACGAAGTCGTTGGCCTTAATTAGCTAGTGAAAAGAAAATTGAGTCAAAATCCCTAGTTGTCTAGGATTTTCCCTTTCTATTAGGCATAGGATAGGTTTCCTCTCTAAATCGTTTGATGTCTTTCTTATTTGCTCGTGCTCGAATCTGTCCTGGAGTCTCTGCAGTAACTTGTTCCAAGCAATTACTTGTTCTCTCTATAGCTTGTTTTAAGCTTTACTTAGCTTATTGTTCCCTTCTCTATTGTTGTTGTTTTGTCAAATACTCAAATCTAACACATATGATCTTAAACTAACCAAAAGGCAATACATCTAAACTTGAACTGTATAAAATTTATACTAATTTCTATTTTTTTTAGTTGTTATATTCACTTTTTCACATTTTCCAAGACGCAACTTACAAAATTAATATCATAAATTTGGTATTAAAAAAATTATAAATATTATATATTTGGAAATTAAGTATACATCGAGATGAGTTAAGATCTCATATAACAATAGTTTTCTTTACGTGTAAAACATCAAAGTGAGTTTAAATTACACCATTGAATAGTGTCACAAATCCTAATATAGTAAGTAAAAAGCTACTGAAAGAGTATAATCGAAACATAATAGTTTCAGAAGCGTTTTGAAAAACGGCAGTGCTAAAATTAAACGTAACACGGTTTATTACAATTTCCCTTCATTTTAAAAATCATTTGCTGATTGCGTGTAGTATGTACTACGTACTTGTTAAACATATCTTTTGTTAATTGGTTATAAGTACATGTTACATGTATCATGTATGTAAACATGTATTCCGTAGTAATTTTTTGACTGATTGTATGATTGTATTTACGTTACACTAATGACTTAAAAGTCGGACTAATTGTATGATTGTATTTACGTTACACTAATGACTTAAAAATCATCGTGACATACTAATACCATGTGGCCTGGTCACATACAGGCATACTCACATCATATAGTGTTAATTGTAGGTGGTTTTGAAGCTCAGCCCGCGAGGTCATGTGGTGTAGAGTACGAGGATAAGTTTATAGAGGTTTTAATAGTAGTCAAGTAGGAGACACTTTGGGGTATTGGTCTATTTTACTCTTTTGAAACCATTTTATAACCTCTTGAATACTGACAAGTAATAGTAGGATATTCTTTTAATTATTGGGGCATCATCTAACATTTTTGGCATTTTTTACTTGTTGCAATTCTCTTAAATGAAAATTTTATATTACTTGCTACATAGTCTACGTACATTACTTGTTATGTTAAGTGGCTCCACATATATCTTTACCCAATTGCCCTTTTGTTTTTCATTTTGCAATCGATCTCACTTTACCCATATAATTCATTAATTAATAAGGGGTCCCTTCATTTAAAGAGACATATTTGAACAATTGGTCCACCGCTTGATGTAGCAAGTAATTTGTTACTGAGTGAGTACATAATTTAAAGAGAAACTCTTGTTTCATAATTTTATTAGATCCCAAAATATACTTCGTTCCATATGTAAGTGGTTATATATATGATGTAATTCTTATGTGATATAATGAACCATATTACCTTCGTTTGTTATTAGCTGCAACATTGGTATTATTTATGAGATATAAAAAATTCAAATGTTGCAACTAATAATAAGAAAACGGAGGTAGTATTATAGTAAAAATAAATAAATAATTAAATAAATAAAAGGCATTGAAGTGGACCCAACAAACTCATGAAATTATGAGAAGAGATCTAGAAATAGAAGAATGAGTGTTGAGAAGCTTAATTATTATATTCATGAAATGTTACAGTTGTATACAAAATTATAAGAGACTTAAAAATGAAAACACAATTAAGATATATAAATCCAAATATTATAAAATCAAGACAATTATCAAATAATATAATATAACTTGGGAAATTTTTCCATAATATCATAAATTTTATGAATCCATAGCTGTTAGAGACCCATTTATCAAACCTTATGTATAAAATGGTAGAGATAATTGGAAAAATAAGTGTTTTCAGGTGGTTCGTTCATATGATGATCATGTGATGGGAGTAAAACAAACATGCATGACAACTTCTTTACGGAAATATATGCTGGTAAGAAGCAGCTACTGGGAAGGGGATAAGGCAATGGTAACAAGAGCAGTTGAGTTTGAGCATTTATTATAATATATAGTTTGTTTATTTCATTAATTAAGTTATATAATATATATATATATATATATATATATATATTTCCAACAAATCCACACAATTGCACAAACATATCCAAACGTTCGTCGCATGTACTAAGTCATTATTTTTGGCAGCTATAAACGGTAATCCCTCTTTCTTTCCTTATTTGTGAATTTTTGGACAGTCAACACACAATTTGATGATTGAACTATAAAAATAACATTGACAATGTAATATAATTACTCGTGTTGGTAGCAATGACAATTCAATATATATACTGTGTATAAATTGAAATATAAAACATCAACTCAATATATTATATATATATGCAAGTAAGTAAGTAAGTAAGTATATATATGCCAATAATAGTGAAAGGTTAAAGTGAAGCCACTACAAGAAAAGTGTTAACAAAAATTGTCACATTTGAGGTTATGATGATATATATTAGAAAGTATACGTCTTGAAGATATATATATATTATTATTATTATTTGTATTTGTTGAGCATTATTAACATCGATGTTTAGTAGTGCAAGTATGTGCCTATGTGTTAGTCGGTGGTGAAGATAAAAATGATGGGACGGAGCTTATGCTTATTGCTTATGGACCAATTGATCAATGAAAGAGATACATCATGTGTGAAATAATTAAAAATGGACAAAAACTTTGTATGCATATGTGGAAACTATCCAAAGGAATCTTCAAAACATGACAAAAGTATTTGCGGAATTTGATGGTGCCAATTCAAGAACCAGCTATTGACAAGAAGCTAACACAATATTGTTAACATCAAGAGCAGTTGTACCTAGTGTTAAAACCTTTTTCATCTTCTTCTACCTCAAACATAATATATATACTCACAACCATATCCAAACAGTACATACACTAATTATTCTGCATCTTAAATATTACATTTACTTTTAATTTGGCAACTAAATAAATACCTAGGTTATTTAGCATATATATATATATATATATATATATATATATATATATATATATACTATATTNTATATATATATATATATATATATATATATATATATAAACAAGAGGATAAAGTTAAAACAACTAACAATTTAATAACAATATATATTACAAGTGAAGTTTGGAGGTTGGATGACATTGTAGCAAATAATAATAATAATAATAATAAATTAACCTTGCTAGTCCTTTGTTTAACCTAATCTGTTGTTGCTGATTACCTAACTGCTTTCTTAAATTTGACGAATAGGATAATAAGTGTTAGATTGTGTAAACTCCCTTGATTAGGATGATTTCCATTGATCATATTTATAGGGTTACAATGACAAAGAATATAGTTTCCTAAATATTATCCTAACGATATTATAAATATATCCTACTTTACATAAGATATTATTTCTAAATATAATATAATAAATCTATGGATAGAATATTTTGATGAATATTCTATCTCTATCAATAAGAAAAAGTTAGTATTTATTGTCTGCATAATCATACATAGTAACATTATTTATTTAAGTAGTTGCTAGCTTAACAGGAAAATTGCCAAAACTAATTTACTAAATGAATTAGCTACAGATATATAGAGCCTTAATCATTTATTAACATCCTCTTAAGTTTAATTTATGCAGTCCTGGAGCTACCTACCTGGCCTAATAATTTTATTGGTATACTAAAAGCTTTCATGAACTGATAGAAATTACATATATGCATGTCATTAAAATGTTAATAATATCACTACCATTACCATTACCATTACCATTACTATTACTATTACTATTGATAATATATTAATAGTAGTGAAATTAAAATTGGATGTAAAATTAAATAAATTATACAAAGCTCTAGTAATTAAATTACTACTCAATCGATCTCAAACTACTAATTACTACCATAATGTATGTGTACAACGAGCTGCACAATTCAATGCCCATATATATACCCCCAGTAAGTAGTATGTTTATTTTGTGTTAAACTTTTAAAGTATAGTAGAGTTATAATATAATGTTATAGTATGTGAAACAATTGGTGCGTGATTATATATACAACGAACTCTTAATCTCCTTTTTCTTAATAAGCATGCATGTTAGCTTAATTAAGCCAAATAAATAACTTAATTGAATTGAGTAGTCGTTATTGTAGATGATAGAGTAGTAAGTGAATTTTTCACGCACTTCTGTTAGGGTTCATATTGTTTTTCGTCATCAACTTGGCGCTATTGAATATTTGAAATATGGGTTATATTATATTTGTATAGAATAATATATGTTGGGGTTGCTGCTATTTGTTAGGGGCCTTTCAGTTAAGGGGGTTGTCAATTTGAGGTTCTCTGAGTACATTGTTTATCAGAGATTTATGAATAAAAATAAAATTAAAAAAAACCTTTTAAATTATTATGCTTAATTAGCCGTCTTATATGCTTTAGGCTTGTGTTTTTATCAAATTAAAGTTTTTTGATATGTTAAAGATGGCAGATCAGAGCTTGGTTTTGAGCTAGCTCATGCATGGCTATCAAAGTCACAAATAAACTTAATTACCTATCAATCTAAAAGGACTAACCCCGTTTTTATTCCTTGGGCTGCACCTTCCAACTACACTCATACCCGTCTGTAATCATCATTATTTCCTTGGATTGGGCCTCTAACTTCAACCCATTTATGGCCTATATATAACCATTAAATTTATTTTCTTAAATGGTAACAATTTAAGGATTCATAATAAAAATTCGGATATTTTGTCTAAAACTGCCTTTGTTTTTTCACTTTTTGCAAAAGACTATCTTACTTTGCTGTTGTTGAATACTACCTTTCCTTAATTGACGTTCAAACGCCGACCTTCATTTTCAAAAACCTAAAACACACGTGAGTTGCACATAACCTTTGTTTAACTCGATTAAGGCATCCAATATGCCTCAATGATTTCCAAGTGTTGTGAAAGTAATAGATTAATAGTTAGATATAGAGTTTGGGTTACTTTCATAATGTGCATGAGTTCCAAAATAGGGGAGAAAATAGTGGAAAATGGGATAAAAAGTGTAAAAAATAGGCTTAAAAGGTGTCACATGCAAATCAAGTGGTTTTTAGTTGTCTGAAAATGAAGGTCAACGCAGGAATTTTGCTTTAGATAGTGGTCAACAAAGAAAACAACAAAGTAAGGTAATTTTTCACAAAAAGTAAAACATAGGTGATTTTTCGCAAAACGTGAACAAACAAAGGCAATTTTGGACAAAAAAAATCCTAAAAATACACATAATTTAAGATAATAAATGTTTGATTTAATTATTTATTTCCAGTTTAAGCTTTTTATACATAGCCCTAAGGGAGTAAGGGCTATGTATATTATTTTCCAACTATTATTACACCCGTGAGACGTGAGTAGTATACTTCGTTTTTCACTATGCAATATTCTTTTTTCAGTGACTAATATTAGTTTTTTAATAACTAATATTCACTACAAGAAAACAGACCATTTGCGATGGATAAAATCAGTCGCAAATGGCATTTGCGACAAAATTTCGTCGAAAAATGGTTGTCGAAATTTTGGTTGTTTGATAAGGACAATCGTATACTTATCAAAAGTAACCTACTACTCTAGCTATGTAGACAGGGAAGTAGGGATCGTATCCACAGGGAAGCAAGCAATTCTACTAATTCTAAAAAGTCACTTTGCCGTAAGGAGCCTTTGAATATTAGGTTGAGACTAAAAAGTTAACTAGTACTAGGAATGAATAGATTGAGAAAAGAAATCTATAACTAAGCCTAGGACGTCGGTTCACCATAGATCAACAAACGAATTGCACACAATTGATTAATAGATTATTAATTTCTTTGAATTAAGGTTCACTAATTCTCTTGAATCTAGTCTCCTTCAAAACTCCTCTAATGGTTCTCGCTCATTTAGACTCGTTTTGCCTATTGTCCCTATGATCTAATTGTGGTAATCTTACCTCTTGGTATCGATTTCAACAATATCAGACTAACAATTAAACCTGGCCATTATTTAACTGAAAGCAATATAAACTGACAACAGGAATTCAAAAACATTAATAAGCAAACTAACAATTAAGAACAAAACATCAAGAATGATCCATGGGTCCCCTAGTCCTAGAAGGAAAACTACTCACTCATAATTAAAATTGCAGAAACTAAAGCAATAATAGACATTAAAACTAAAAACATGATTAAAACTAATAAATTAACAATAACTATAAAACTAGATCTAAACATGAAACTACTAAAACTAAAAACATAAATTAAAACTAAAATTAAACATGAATGAAAGAAACAAGAATTAAAGATTGAATGAAACCTGAATTTTATTGAACTGAATGATTGGAAGCATTCCACAACTTAGAGAGAAAATTAGGGCTAAACTAAGTTTTGTGAAATAATAAAACGTAATTAGGTTTTAGGAATACAAAAACAATATATACTAAGGCCTAAACAAAGCAAGTCCGTGTGAAAAATCCTCCTCAAAGCGACCCGCCCGGAGGGGTCCGGGCGAGCAACCCCCACCCGGGCCGATAGCTTGTCTTGGCTTCGTTTCCTGATTTTTGCTCGTTCTTCCTTAATTACTTCGTTAATTCTTCTTTAATACTCCTAATCCTTAGTAAAGCTTCCCAAATGACTTCAACTCTTCACTAACTTCTTCAAGTGCTTCAAAAGGCTCGGAAAACAACGATAAATCATCGAATCCTGTAGAATCTTATAAAAAGCACAACAAACACTCGAAATAGCAAAAGTTAGTAGAAATGGCTCAAAAGAGCCGCATTGGAGCTAAAAATCAATCGGGATCGGGGGTAAAATACATGTCAAATATTAACTTATCATTGTCACAAAAACGGGAATTTGCGACGGAATTCGGAAATTCCATTGGAAAAGTTTTCCGACGGAATTTCGTCATTTTCCCAATGACATGAGTTGTTTGATTTTCGACGACCGAAAATCCGTTGGAAATTTTCGACATAAATTCCATCGGAAAACTAAACAAAAATTTTTTAAAAAAAAATAATGGTGGAGTAGCAACAACCACCTACCACCTCATACAACCACCACCCGCCACAACCCACAGCTCACCAACCCCCAGTAGCTCACCAACCAACCACAACCCCACAAACCACAACCCATACCCACTACCATTCAAAATCGAAACCAAAACCCAAAACCACCCAAAATCGAAACCGAAACCGAAACCCAACCCCACCAACCACGTACCACCCACCAACCACAACCGAAACCCACTAACCACCACCAACCACGTACCACCCACCAACCACAACCGAAACCCACTAACCACCACCCCACCAACCACAAACCAAACCCAGAACCACCTGAAACCGAAAGCCAAACCCAAAAACCCAAACCTAAACCCAAAACCACCATGAACTCACCCCACCAACCGAAACCCAAATCCAAACCCACTGACACAACCCACTAACCACCATCCCACCAACTACAACCGAAACCCAAAAACCCAAAGCTAAAACCATAAGCACCAACCAACCACCACCCCACCAACCCAAAAACCTAAACCCAAACACCAGAACTACCCAAAACCAAAACCCAAACCCAAACCCAAACCCAAACCCAAACCCATAACCATCCAAATCCCATAAAATAAAACCCAAACCCACGCAGATCCATCCAGAACACAGAACCCAAACTGAAAACCACCAAAGCCAAAAAATCCAATTAACAACCACTCAACCACAGTCACCTACGACCGCCACCACAACCAAAAAAATCCAATTAAAATATATTGACTGTGATATTGGGCTGTTATTGGGCATTGCTAAAAAGGCCCGTCCAACCAAGCAACATATATAGTGTAGATTGATGAGTTGATGACAGAGGGAGAATGAAGTAAAAAGAACATGTTGTATAAGTATTGGTTTAAGTGTATAACTTGTAATTTGATGGCTTGTTTCCCATTGCATCTAGCTGTATACAAACATAAAAATAGAAGAATGTTCCACACAAGTCCGTATGCGATAAAATCAAACTAAAGTGGATGAAAATTTTTAATAAAGTCGGTAGAAGTATTTTACCTTGTTCATGTACAATGCATTTGTATTTCGGTCGTTAAAAAAGCTATCTATTTTTTCATTTTTCTTTAAAAAATTTTAAGTTAGTTAAAAATTAAATCTCATAAGTTCATGTAAATTTAAGTAGAAGTTCGACTTAATACAAGTCAAATAAAATCAATTTCTGTAAATTAAAATGGGGAAGAAAAAAACACCAAAATAGGTGCGTGTTGCAATGTTAAAGAGATCGAAAGGGGGGAGGGGGTCATAATTAATGTAAATCGGATAGAGCTACAAGTCTTAAGTACCAAATTAAACTAGCACATTTACATTTTGAATTATTTTAACTACGAAGTAAATAAATTCAACATACACAACTATGTAAGGAATCATATAATACATGTGGCCATAGAATAAATCCGCAAATTTGGTACATATATAGTATTGAAGCCGTATATGACATATTGGTGGTACTTGAGTATTGGAAATAAATCAAATCTTCATCTAGACCAACAAATTAAAAAATGATGATGAATGAGAAACTAACGACGGATAGCTGACAAGTTCATAATGGAGAAAATCCACGATCCTAGTAAAATACACCTACTTATATTTGTTTCTCAATAAAACCACAACAATATATAAATAGCTGGATCTTCCCAAGGTGCGACCCTGGCCTGCATACAGTACGTTAACAAACATTATTGTCCTTGTGAGTTGTTTGAGGAACGCCCATCCGTGCCCTAATTCATTAGATTTTGTGATCGATGGTGTATTTCAAGAGAGTAAGTAAATTCTCATTACTGCATGTAATATTTTTTTACTAATAAGTTTCAATCTGTATGAAAATATCCTATAAGTAAATAAGTTCTAATTTAACCACCAATTCAAGCTTAATTAATTACATTAGTCTCACAAAATCATACGCTAAATAAGATTTTTCTTGCCATGCTAGCCAGTCAATTAGTTCTAATGTGTTCATTTCTGCAAGTTTCAATCTTTTCCGGTCAAACTCTTGTTCAATTCCCCATAACACACTTTTTTGTCCTGCATGATAGCTATAGGATATAATATGTAGCCTTTGTATATGTAGTAGTAGTCTATATTATAATAATGCATAGTGTATAGCTGAGGTGGAGTCTTTACTTAGTGATTTATAGCTTAGCTTTATATATGACAAGTGTTTTAAATCACTAAGTAAAGACTCCACCTCAGCTATACACTATGCATTATTATAATATAGACTACTACTACATATACAAAGGCTACATATTGTATCCTATAATAACACTTTTCCATACATTCTATATATCATACTTCGATACATTCTATCATACTCCAATTTCCTTAAACAATCATGTGAAATTAACATTCTACATATAGCTCAATAATAATTAACATCTGTTGTTTTAATTAAATAATCCTTGTACAAATTTGTTAAGTTTCAATTAAATTGATGTAGCCAAAGTAATTAAATTAGAACACCAATTAATTTAAGTGCTCCGATCCTGATCTAGGTATGTACCCCGGACTACAATAATTCAAGAGGTCATTACTTAATCAATAATGGTAAGTTGCTCAAACGATGTCGTTGGGAAAATAAGTGCATTCCAAGCTCCACATGGAAACAATAACAAGAAGAGCTATTTATATAGTGGTGCTCAATATATACTAGTACAAGGCCTTTTGGAAAGGAGCCCAAAAACAAAGTCGTGCGGGCTTAGCCCAAAGCGGACAATAATATTGTACGTACTNAGTGTTGTGAAAGTAATAGATTAATAGTTAGATATAGAGTTTGGGTTACTTTCATAATGTGCATGAGTTCCAAAATAGGGGAGAAAATAGTGGAAAATGGGATAAAAAGTGTAAAAAATAGGCTTAAAAGGTGTCACATGCAAATCAAGTGGTTTTTAGTTGTCTGAAAATGAAGGTCAACGCAGGAATTTTGCTTTAGATAGTGGTCAACAAAGAAAACAACAAAGTAAGGTAATTTTTCACAAAAAGTAAAACATAGGTGATTTTTCGCAAAACGTGAACAAACAAAGGCAATTTTGGACAAAAAAAATCCTAAAAATACACATAATTTAAGATAATAAATGTTTGATTTAATTATTTATTTCCAGTTTAAGCTTTTTATACATAGCCCTAAGGGAGTAAGGGCTATGTATATTATTTTCCAACTATTATTACACCCGTGAGACGTGAGTAGTATACTTCGTTTTTCACTATGCAATATTCTTTTTTCAGTGACTAATATTAGTTTTTTAATAACTAATATTCACTACAAGAAAACAGACCATTTGCGATGGATAAAATCAGTCGCAAATGGCATTTGCGACAAAATTTCGTCGAAAAATGGTTGTCGAAATTTTGGTTGTTTGATAAGGACAATCGTATACTTATCAAAAGTAACCTACTACTCTAGCTATGTAGACAGGGAAGTAGGGATCGTATCCACAGGGAAGCAAGCAATTCTACTAATTCTAAAAAGTCACTTTGCCGTAAGGAGCCTTTGAATATTAGGTTGAGACTAAAAAGTTAACTAGTACTAGGAATGAATAGATTGAGAAAAGAAATCTATAACTAAGCCTAGGACGTCGGTTCACCATAGATCAACAAACGAATTGCACACAATTGATTAATAGATTATTAATTTCTTTGAATTAAGGTTCACTAATTCTCTTGAATCTAGTCTCCTTCAAAACTCCTCTAATGGTTCTCGCTCATTTAGACTCGTTTTGCCTATTGTCCCTATGATCTAATTGTGGTAATCTTACCTCTTGGTATCGATTTCAACAATATCAGACTAACAATTAAACCTGGCCATTATTTAACTGAAAGCAATATAAACTGACAACAGGAATTCAAAAACATTAATAAGCAAACTAACAATTAAGAACAAAACATCAAGAATGATCCATGGGTCCCCTAGTCCTAGAAGGAAAACTACTCACTCATAATTAAAATTGCAGAAACTAAAGCAATAATAGACATTAAAACTAAAAACATGATTAAAACTAATAAATTAACAATAACTATAAAACTAGATCTAAACATGAAACTACTAAAACTAAAAACATAAATTAAAACTAAAATTAAACATGAATGAAAGAAACAAGAATTAAAGATTGAATGAAACCTGAATTTTATTGAACTGAATGATTGGAAGCATTCCACAACTTAGAGAGAAAATTAGGGCTAAACTAAGTTTTGTGAAATAATAAAACGTAATTAGGTTTTAGGAATACAAAAACAATATATACTAAGGCCTAAACAAAGCAAGTCCGTGTGAAAAATCCTCCTCAAAGCGACCCGCCCGGAGGGGTCCGGGCGAGCAACCCCCACCCGGGCCGATAGCTTGTCTTGGCTTCGTTTCCTGATTTTTGCTCGTTCTTCCTTAATTACTTCGTTAATTCTTCTTTAATACTCCTAATCCTTAGTAAAGCTTCCCAAATGACTTCAACTCTTCACTAACTTCTTCAAGTGCTTCAAAAGGCTCGGAAAACAACGATAAATCATCGAATCCTGTAGAATCTTATAAAAAGCACAACAAACACTCGAAATAGCAAAAGTTAGTAGAAATGGCTCAAAAGAGCCGCATTGGAGCTAAAAATCAATCGGGATCGGGGGTAAAATACATGTCAAATATTAACTTATCATTGTCACAAAAACGGGAATTTGCGACGGAATTCGGAAATTCCATTGGAAAAGTTTTCCGACGGAATTTCGTCATTTTCCCAATGACATGAGTTGTTTGATTTTCGACGACCGAAAATCCGTTGGAAATTTTCGACATAAATTCCATCGGAAAACTAAACAAAAATTTTTTAAAAAAAAATAATGGTGGAGTAGCAACAACCACCTACCACCTCATACAACCACCACCCGCCACAACCCACAGCTCACCAACCCCCAGTAGCTCACCAACCAACCACAACCCCACAAACCACAACCCATACCCACTACCATTCAAAATCGAAACCAAAACCCAAAACCACCCAAAATCGAAACCGAAACCGAAACCCAACCCCACCAACCACGTACCACCCACCAACCACAACCGAAACCCACTAACCACCACCAACCACGTACCACCCACCAACCACAACCGAAACCCACTAACCACCACCCCACCAACCACAAACCAAACCCAGAACCACCTGAAACCGAAAGCCAAACCCAAAAACCCAAACCTAAACCCAAAACCACCATGAACTCACCCCACCAACCGAAACCCAAATCCAAACCCACTGACACAACCCACTAACCACCATCCCACCAACTACAACCGAAACCCAAAAACCCAAAGCTAAAACCATAAGCACCAACCAACCACCACCCCACCAACCCAAAAACCTAAACCCAAACACCAGAACTACCCAAAACCAAAACCCAAACCCAAACCCAAACCCAAACCCAAACCCATAACCATCCAAATCCCATAAAATAAAACCCAAACCCACGCAGATCCATCCAGAACACAGAACCCAAACTGAAAACCACCAAAGCCAAAAAATCCAATTAACAACCACTCAACCACAGTCACCTACGACCGCCACCACAACCAAAAAAATCCAATTAAAATATATTGACTGTGATATTGGGCTGTTATTGGGCATTGCTAAAAAGGCCCGTCCAACCAAGCAACATATATAGTGTAGATTGATGAGTTGATGACAGAGGGAGAATGAAGTAAAAAGAACATGTTGTATAAGTATTGGTTTAAGTGTATAACTTGTAATTTGATGGCTTGTTTCCCATTGCATCTAGCTGTATACAAACATAAAAATAGAAGAATGTTCCACACAAGTCCGTATGCGATAAAATCAAACTAAAGTGGATGAAAATTTTTAATAAAGTCGGTAGAAGTATTTTACCTTGTTCATGTACAATGCATTTGTATTTCGGTCGTTAAAAAAGCTATCTATTTTTTCATTTTTCTTTAAAAAATTTTAAGTTAGTTAAAAATTAAATCTCATAAGTTCATGTAAATTTAAGTAGAAGTTCGACTTAATACAAGTCAAATAAAATCAATTTCTGTAAATTAAAATGGGGAAGAAAAAAACACCAAAATAGGTGCGTGTTGCAATGTTAAAGAGATCGAAAGGGGGGAGGGGGTCATAATTAATGTAAATCGGATAGAGCTACAAGTCTTAAGTACCAAATTAAACTAGCACATTTACATTTTGAATTATTTTAACTACGAAGTAAATAAATTCAACATACACAACTATGTAAGGAATCATATAATACATGTGGCCATAGAATAAATCCGCAAATTTGGTACATATATAGTATTGAAGCCGTATATGACATATTGGTGGTACTTGAGTATTGGAAATAAATCAAATCTTCATCTAGACCAACAAATTAAAAAATGATGATGAATGAGAAACTAACGACGGATAGCTGACAAGTTCATAATGGAGAAAATCCACGATCCTAGTAAAATACACCTACTTATATTTGTTTCTCAATAAAACCACAACAATATATAAATAGCTGGATCTTCCCAAGGTGCGACCCTGGCCTGCATACAGTACGTTAACAAACATTATTGTCCTTGTGAGTTGTTTGAGGAACGCCCATCCGTGCCCTAATTCATTAGATTTTGTGATCGATGGTGTATTTCAAGAGAGTAAGTAAATTCTCATTACTGCATGTAATATTTTTTTACTAATAAGTTTCAATCTGTATGAAAATATCCTATAAGTAAATAAGTTCTAATTTAACCACCAATTCAAGCTTAATTAATTACATTAGTCTCACAAAATCATACGCTAAATAAGATTTTTCTTGCCATGCTAGCCAGTCAATTAGTTCTAATGTGTTCATTTCTGCAAGTTTCAATCTTTTCCGGTCAAACTCTTGTTCAATTCCCCATAACACACTTTTTTGTCCTGCATGATAGCTATAGGATATAATATGTAGCCTTTGTATATGTAGTAGTAGTCTATATTATAATAATGCATAGTGTATAGCTGAGGTGGAGTCTTTACTTAGTGATTTATAGCTTAGCTTTATATATGACAAGTGTTTTAAATCACTAAGTAAAGACTCCACCTCAGCTATACACTATGCATTATTATAATATAGACTACTACTACATATACAAAGGCTACATATTGTATCCTATA
>PYUH01000040.1:3029034-3047696 GCA_016808085.1 Suaeda aralocaspica | reverse complement strand
AAAAAACGAAATTACAATCAAGAAATTACAAACCCTAACACGAAATTAAAACCCTAACACGAAGACAATTGAGTTTGCAAGAAATTAAAAAGACGAAATTAATAACAAAAAATTAAAAAAACGAAATTAAAATAACGAAATTAAAAACACGAAATTAAGTATATTTACCACAATCACTACAACGGAATAAGAAAGGAAGAAGAGCGCCGGAAATTTGCAAGAAGACCGCCGGAAATAATTGGTAAAATCGTTGAGAAGTTCGCCGGAAAAAAAAAAACGACGGAAAAATTATAAAAAAAAAACGACGGCAACGTAATAAGGACGGAAGGGCGCCGGAATAAGGTCGGAAAACCGCCGGAATAGAAGGAGAAGAAGAAGGAGTGTTTTTGTAGAAGGAGTGTTAGGCAGGAGGACGGTATAAGGAGAAGGGTTTGCGTTGTATTCTGTTTTTGAAGGAAAATCAGGTATTTTGGTGTTTGATATATGCGACGACATTTGCGACGGATTTTGCGACGGAATATTCCGTCGCAAATTTGCGACGGAAATATTTCCGTCGCAAAATCCAAAAATTCCGTCGCAAATACCCTCACTGCTTTGAATTTTTTTTGTCACTTTTTTGCGACGAAATAATCCGTCGCAAATACAGCGAATTCCCTCGCAAAATTTGCGACGGAGTGAATTCCGTCGCAAATATCCGTCGCTATTTGGTCGTTTTCTTGTAGTGTATTGTGTGTATGAATGTCTGACGGAGGCCCTATCTAACAAGTGGTATTAGAGCCGGGCAGTTCGGTCCGGAGCAAGTGGCCGTCGTGGTGGTATGTGGGTTGTCCTTCTTGTTTGTCCTCACAGTTGGAGATCTGGGGTGCCCTTGTATTGAAAGTCCTCTTGTGTGTGTTCATCTGTCTTGTCCGGAGGCGACCCTGAGATTGGAGGTTGCCCTGTAATTCATTGGTAGAGTGTGTGGGCTTGTTGTCCTACGGGTGTGGTCCGGTAGATGGTTCGAGAGGGTGTAATGCCAACAGTGAACCGTGGCGGCTGATGATGGTGTAGTTAGGTGGTGAGTTCCGTGGTGTAACGACAGTACTAGAAGGGGAAAATATTAGGTTCGTTGAGTTTGGTTCAAGGGAAGGCCATGCGTATGTGGTCCTTGGTCTGATGGAAGGTTTTGTTGAGAAAATTATTAAGTGCGTCCCAAATCCCACATGAAAAGAATAGCAAGAAGAGGAGCTATATATTTACATAGTGGTGCTCAATATATACAGGTACAAGGAGCATATACTATTTCATATGCATGTTGTTAGATGCATATAGAATCAAGCTAAGTATACACTTTTCATGCATGTTTTAAAGATAAGATTTTGTTAGTATAGCATGCATGAGACCATGAGATGCTGCCTATTTTTAATTTTTATCAATAAAAATGGATTTGCACAGATCACTAAAGCAAAAGTAGTTTGCCAAAGGTATGCGGTTTTAATGGTATTAAGTAGTAATTAAAGCAATCAAGATATATTCTTGTTTTAAATCACGATTGCACATTCTTTTCAAATCCTTATTCTTTCTATGCACTTAATTAAATTAAATTAGTGATTGTTAGATTGTATGCACTTCTAGAGTAAAGGGTATTTATAAAAGCATGAATAACACTCTTGCTTAGCTTCTTCTAACTTAAAAGCCGCCAAAATAGATCAAAAGCGAGCTCAAAAGATGAAATGGCCATGACATACAACAAATGACTAGTATCATTAGTGTACAAGAAAGGACATCGGGCATTAGCTACTTAGCTAGTGCCTAGTGATGCAAAGAAAAAAAAAAAAAATAGTAACCAAAATGAATTTTCACAAAGTGAGGAAATTCAATTGTATTGAGGAATGATTCACATACACATGCGGTACTTTAGGAAAATGCAACATCAAGGTGATAAGAAATGTTCGTCAACTTTTTTGTTGTAGTCGGCAATATATATTATAATAATCTCTTATGATTAATTGTTAATTAATCATCAGTCGTATTATCATAAATATATCCCCTATTTTATTTTATTAATACGGAGTAATTGGGTACACCATTAACCTACATAATACAATTATTAATAATATTAACCTTAAAAAAAAATTAATGTAAGATTATATATGTTCCCAATAACAATACATTTTATTTAATAAGAATTAATTGATCCACATATAATACAATTAATGATGTAAAGCTTAAAAAGTTTTAGGTAAAATTATTGTAGATGCCATGTGATTGGCTGTGACGGGCCTGATGGCTGGGAATATGTTTTTACCCAAAAAAAAAAAGGAAAAATCAATTAGCCGTAGTTTGTAAACATGGTAACCTGGTAGACTAGTACAGTACCCAGGTAGTAACGTAGTGTAATAAATGCGAGTAAAAAGATATTATTTTGTTGGTTCCGGGAATTGGAGCTGAAATAAGGGTAAGGGTAAGGGTCAGGGTCAGGGTCAATGTACTGTACCTTAGCCGACGCGTTAGTTCCCTTCTTTTTAATTTAATTTAAAAAATGACACCATGTTACATTAAAATTACAAAACTGCCCCTTCCTATATGTCTGTGTTTGACTTTTGACCCTTCTATTCCTTAGAAACCGAGTAATGTGATGAGATGAGACCATGGAATTTCTAGTTTTCTACTCACGTTTTTACCAATAATAATCTGTGACCGCTTCTGCTTTGGTAGTTTGATCAGTCAATTATTCCATTTATTTAATCAATAATATACTGTACGTACGTAAACAACAACATGCACTTATCCATCTATACACTACATCCATCATATTCCATTTACAAATATTATTTTGTCCACTACTATTAAGAAATTAATTAAATATACTCTATATACTTTCCTCCCAATCTTGCTTACGTTCTTTCTATATTCTTTTTTATTTTGTCACGTTGCTCAAAGTTGATGTTTAGTTTATCTTTAATTACGGTTTATATACTTTAATTGAATCTGTAAAATTTAGAAATTCAAGCTCAACTTCTAAGATTAAGCTATCCTTAAGCATGCTAGAGTTTTATTTAAATTTTTTTTTTTTTTTGAAGGGAGCTTGATTTAACTTTTTTTTTTTTTTTGAAGGGAGCTTGATTTAACTAGTAACACTTCTATATCAACTACACAAGAGGTGGGCGCTTGCAGAGAGCCCCTAGAACGCAAGGCCTCAAAATATATATTTTATTGATTAACTACACACTTAAGTTGAGGAAAAGGATATAAATTAGTGGTCAAGTTAAGTTATTTTTATACCATTGGTCAAGGGTTCACTTCTTTCTAATACAACACTTTAATGTTTAGCTTAGCCTAACAAGTGTATAATTAATTATCTTTCGCTCTCCTCCCTTTCAATTCCCAATTTCCCATGACATATCTTCTCCTGCTTTCTACTCCAAAATCGCCATTATTACTATTTTCTTTTTCCAATTAATACTTCATAATTGAGATGAACTTCTCCATCTCCACTTCTCAATTCATTATTTTACTCTTTGATCTTGTTATTAATACTGGCAATGAAGTGATTAATATTTTATTTTTTGTTGTTTATAAAAATGGTTTTACCCGCAAATTATAATTTTGAGGGCCCACTTTTAGATATTAGCACAAGGCCTCATACCCCTATCTTATTGGTAGATATAGTAGTTGTAAGATTAGGACATGAGTTCAAGTCTTATTAATTACATATTTGGGTACCAAATTTTTATTTGTTCCTTCCCTATAATTTTTAGCCCCCTTAACACATAGATTTGTAGATAGTGTCCTTATAATAAATAAAAATAAATAAATAAATAAATAATAATAAAAAAAAAGTACGAACACTAATGAAATGATTAATTGATAAGTGATGTTATACAAATTAAATAGAGATCGATTAGGTTAAAATTAAAATCAAGTTATGGGACCACTTAGGCAACAAAATCACGAATTATTTTTAGGAATAATCATATGAGAAATAGAATAATCTGCTAGTATAAGAATATAAGCCTGGTTCTAGTGTGACCAATATTTAATACATTCACGAAGTTAAGCATTAGCATATCAAAGTGACAAGAGACATGAAGTCATTTCTACACGTAATATTGCGTATTGCGGAGGTCAGGAGTATACATACATGTAGTATATAGTATTTAGGAAATTTAATGCCCCATGTAGATTTTCACAGTAGATCATAGATAACTCTTTTGTTCTGATTTAAAAAAAAATCACAGAAAATATGCGTAATTTAGAGACCTGTACATATGTATAAAAGATTCTAATAATCAACATTATTGGCGTATGACTATAATTAATTGAAATTATCTTATCTTATTTTGGAGTAAAATTAATTTCAGTTTTGTTTTAATTAACAAAAATTAATTCGTACTAGCAATCTACGATTTTGACTTTCTTACACATGATGTTTATATATACCTCATGTGTTGTATTAATCAGATCATTACGAATAAGTAAATTGTCTACCATATACGGAGTGCTCGAGTGAATGTGACCCACATGAAGTGTCAACCGCTATGCATGTAGGCTTGGCTTGTCTGTGTGTGAGTTGTGCAGTTATCAATGTATGACTCGTATATATATGTTGCCTATAATTTTTTGGTTTGATATCACAAATTAAAATATTGCATAATTTAAGTCAACTTTATCAAAGAACTTAGTTTCAAAACATTCTTCAATTCCCATAACATAAGGTACTATATAGTTGACATTTGTCAATGCTTTATTAAGTAGAGCAATGACAATATTGAAATACCCTTAGCTAGGCTCACATATACTAAAAAAAAAGCCCCAGTGACCAAAGTCAATAAACTTGTGTAGCTGTGAACTTTTTTTTTTTTTTTGGGCGCATAAAAAAATCATAACAAACGAGTTTGTCGATAAACTATAATCTATCAATAAATTTAGAAATCATGTTATCTCCCAAATTAGCATCCAACCTTTGAACCTAATTTCATCCATAAAAAGAAAAATAGTGGACAAGGAAAANGAAAAAAAAAAAAAAAAAAAAAAAAAAAAAAAGGAAAGTAGGTAAAAATGAGTGGTAAATATGGGGAGCAAAAAGATGATAATATATGTAGAGTAGAAGTTAATAAGATGGAGGAATATAATGATTAACAATTACAAACATTATATATGGCAATAAACAAAAGACAAGGAGGAGACAATATGTTGGGTAAATAAAGGCGGAAGAGTAAACAGATATCAATTGAAGGAGAAGGCGCTTATTTGATAATGGAATAATGGAGCCCACAAGTGGCCAGTAATGACTAAACAATCAGCAGTGACAGCAGGTGGTGTAATCCGTAATTAAAATGAAAAGCAAGGGGCAGTATGTAAAATAATAAAAAATTAATAATGGGGTTTATAAAAGTGAAGAGTTGAATGAAGAAATGAAGTTCCCAAATTTTGCAAAGGAGTCAAAATTAACTACTGCACCTACCTTAGCTTCTTTCTCTCAACAACGTTATCCTTTCATCCTTCTTAATCACCTCTGTTTCAGGTTTGTTGACTCTTTCCTTCCTTAATTCCCAATTTCTGATTTTCTGTTTTACTTGGATTTTATTTTTGTTGGTTGGGTTTTGATTGTTGCTCTTTGAATTATTATACCCATTTATTTGGGTTGTGCTCAAAGCTTATGACTTTTTTTTAAAAAAAATTAAAATTGTTTAGGTGATTAAAATCTTGGTCTGTCTGTGGATTGAGGAAATTAATAAGGGGATTTGGATTGTTAAAAATGATTTAGTAAGGGTGTNGAATCGTTGATCACAAGATTAGGTAGCTATTCATATGTATCACAAGATTTGATATTGATGATCCAAACCGTAGTAATTTATGTTTTGATTAGTAATTAATTGTTGATGCATGAACTTTGATGATTCCTGGGTCTTCAATTTAATCTGGATTTCATTTATTTATTTATGTCAGGTTGGATTTAGATTTATTTATTTACCTTAACTCATGCCTTTACACGACTTCATTACATAGATTTGTACTGGAGATCGATATTGTAACTCTTTATGGCGGTAAATTGTTTATCATGTTATGTTATTTGCTACTCTACTTATTATTTTTATTTTTTTTTTTTTACTTTGAAATACCACTGTATATTAGGAATGAATGAATGAATAAATGGAGATTATGCGAATAAATATGGTTTCTGGGATGTGTGTAACATTAGTTTCCAGATTTGGGGATCATGATTGTTATTATGGTCTTTGTTAATATTTTCATCACAATTAGTTTTGGAACCAGTAAACATATGATTATTTTGTGACATATATCATTGTGTCTGTATTCGTCACGTCACGATTCTATTGTAGTATTCTTCAGATTTTACAAACTTCTGTCACTTAGGAGCTTTGCTTCATGTCCATTTCCTTTCTGTTGGCACCTTATATCCTGCTTTTATTTTTCCAGATGCAGTCGTCGTTGCTCATTTCATGTATGTTTAGTTGAATTGAAAGTTTTTTGTTTTGTGGACATTTGTATCTCTGATTTCATCTGACTTTTTATCCAGTCCCATTTTTCATCTTCTCTGACATGCCTTTTTGGCCAACCACCTCTTCGACATAACAAATTAACTTGTAGGAATTTACAGATACATTGGATTTTATCTCTAATTTCTTCTTGTTTTGTGATTGTAATTTTTGATTCATGCTCTTGTGTTTAGGATTTTCAATATTTTCTACCTGAATAGAATGATGTTCGGAGAATTGAATGAGGCAGAGATTTTCATGTGTCAATGTTTATGAATTTATCTTATATTACTGACAGCTTGTGATTTCAAAGTAGTTTGAATTAGAGTCGCTTCTTGTCTGAAGCATGCATGAGATGTCCTCGACTTAAATAATTCACCGACTCCATAAACATTTTTCAAAGCCTGATAGGAGTTTTGTCATTGAGATGTCCTCGACTTAAATAATTAGGTGTTTCTTCGGCTTGTCTTTTAGAATTGTTGTTATTGGTAAATTCTTCCAGCTGTTTGAAACTTCGTTTCAGGTAGGGAGTATTCTCAGTACAAGAAACACGACAACTATTCTCGCTGAAGAAGTTGTTTGAAGCAAAAGGCTATTAAGTGTTTTGCTCCTTGAATTTGATTTTGATAGAATCATTGCTCTATTCCCGAATGCAAACATCTCAGCATAACTGCAGTACTGGTAGAGTACACGGGTTCTATTACCAGCATGTCCCTGACATGACATCTTATTGCTCACCACAATACGAAATCTTGGACAACAACATGTGTCCTGATAATTTCACTCACGGATCCCAGATGTCTTTCCAAACATTCAATGATGGGTATTTCACATTGGACTCTGCTCCCAATGCAAGTCTTTATAACATTTATGACTCACCATCTGCTGTCAGCACCTCCTCAAACAAAAGCCAGTTTTCTCCGCAAAATTCGCAGTCATACATATCAGACCCTCATGTTTCATCCGACAACAATTATGGATCTCCAATGAGTGGCTCTTCTGTAGTAGATGACAATTCTGAATTCAAAAGCAAACTCAAAGATTTGGAGCGCTCTCTGTTGGGTCCTGATTCGCCGCACACGGCAGATGGACACTACTGCTCTTTAAATCATGGAGGAACTCATGGAGTCTCATCCAGCCAATTGATGGAGATGCTCCCTAAGATGGACCTGAAGCAGGTGCTACTTTATTGTGCACAAGCTGTGGCAGAGAAGGACTTTGACACTGCCCAAACTTTGATGGATGCTTTAGGGAATTTGGTGTCAGTATGTGGGACTCCAATCCAACGGTTGGCTGCATATATGGTTGAAGGTCTGAGAGCGAGGCTAGAATCCTCTGGTTTTACTATTTACAAGAAGCTAAGGTGTGAGCAGCCATCAAGTTCTGATCTTCGCACCTACATGGGCATTATGTATGAATATTGCCCTTATTTCAAATTTGCATACACGTCCTCAAACCTTATTATCCAAGAAGCTGTGGGAAACGAAATGAGCATCCACATCATTGATTTTCAAATTGGTATGGGAACACAATGGGTGTCATTAATCCAGACTCTTGCCCAACGACCTGGTGGACCTCCACATATATGTATCACTGGAGTTGATGACTCTCAGTCAATCTATGCCCGGGGAGGAGGACTTGAAACTGTAGGAAAGTCACTGTCAAAGTTGGCTAATAAATTGAATGTCCCTTTTGAATTTCATGCTGCTGCAATGTCAGGATGCCAAGTTACAAAGGAAAATCTGAGGATTCGGCCTGGGGAAGCGTTGGCTGTGAACTTCCCTTACATGTTGCACCATATGCCAGATGAAAGTGTGAGCACAGAAAACCACCGAGACCGGTTGTTAAGGCTGGTTAAGAGTTTATCACCTCGAGTAGTCACTTTAGTAGAGCAAGAGTCAAATACAAACACTCCTCCCTTCCTTCATCGGTTCATGGAGACATTGGAATACTACACTGCAATATTTGAGTCAGTTGATGTGGCTCTTGCTAGGGATGACAAAAAGAGGATAAATGCAGAAATGCACTGTGTTGCACGTGATATTGTTAACATGGTAGCATGTGAGGATGCAGAGAGGGTGGAAAGGCACGAGCCTTTTGGCAAATGGAGGGCAAGGTTGAGCATGGCAGGTTTTACTCAATCGCCATTGAGTTTGTCAGTGAATGACGGGGTCAGGGGTTTGATGAAGGAGTTCCATGTTAATTACAGGGTGCAGGAGCTACAGGGAACACTTTATCTGGGTTGGAAGAATCGGCATTTGTCAACTTGCTCGGCATGGAGGTGAGAGGGACTAGTGGTGAGTTGCTGATCAAACGTAATGGCTCGGAGTCTTGTAAAGTTGTGTTTCTCCCCCTGCTTGACCAGCTTAAATTTTGATTCTCTATAATGTGGGAAAATCAGGATTAGGAGTTGTGCTTTTCTGTAGGGTAACAGTTAACACAGCTTTGGTGCTGCTTTACGGTAAAACATGTTATATAAACAATTGGGTTATTGTGTTGGGAAGGTCATAGTTACTAGTTGATTTTTTGTTTTAGTTAAATGAAAATGTTAAAATGTATGTTAGTAGTAGCTAGTAGTACGGTAATTGTAATATGTGTGGCTAATGAATTGTCTGGCTGTCTGTCTGTCTGTCTGTGTGTGTATGTTTAGTTGGTCCATTGTATTTACAGTAGAATAATTGAATCCAACACCAACAAATCTGTATTGTTGGAACTAAAAATGAAGTAAACAAGGTAACTCCTTTTGCAAAAAAAAAAAAAAAGGTTTTTTTTTTTAGTTTGTTTATGCACTTGCGCATACATTGTGACTCATGAGTTTGTGACTATTGATAATCCCCCTAATTGAAGAAAACCTTTAGTTGCAAAATAAACTTTAGGGTCGCAGAGAAAATTGTATCCCCCGGCCCCTGCGAAAGAAATGACAAATATTGTATCCCCCGGGTGGTAGATGTGTTCATTAGTAGTGTGACATATGCTAACGTGTATGTGTTGACGCGTGCAAAACACACACACACACGTACAGCACATGGTATTCAGATGGTAGCCACATCAATGGCATTCAGGTAATGTTTTCTCTTTTATGTGTATAAAACAACGTGGCATTCATTGTTGGCGTTGAGGGGTGACCCACTCCAAAGAATATTTACATGGATGAAGCTCAATGCTCTATATATAAGCCCTCAACAATTTCATGGTTCTTTACTTACATTATTAAATAATATTTAAGGCTTCTGTAACACGCCCAATTTTTTTTTTTTTTTGACCCTTAAACCAAGTTTCTTCACAACTATAAAGTTGTTTTTTTTGTTGACGTCCATGAATTAACATCACTTCATGAAAAAGGCAATTTCTCTACATTTTTTTGGGGTCCATTGTGGCCATTCTGCCGTTGTCAACACTATTCTTTCTAAATGCACAATTATGCTTTCACAATTGAATATCATTGTCCTATTAACCTATTCTCTTGTCATCATCAATTCTTACCCTTTATTCCCTTCAACCTTCTTTTGTGGGTTCTATATATATATATTTCTCTATTTTAATCATCAAACTTAATTTTCCGGTGTCCTTGAATTTTTATTTTTTTTTTCCCCTTAAAATGCCATAAGGGTAAATAGTGAGAATTAATTCCAAAATTTCTTGGAATGATGAGGAAAACTCTAACTACTTGTCTTATCTCTCATTCTTAGTGTCCTTGAATATTTTGTTTTACATTCGGAACTTTATTTATTTTTGTTTTTGTGGAAAAATATTATTTTGAACACAAGGGGACCCAAGCTCCCAATTATTTTTCCGATGAATTTAAGCACATAGTTTCTTCTGAAATATATAGGGTGTCAATGTGTTATCTCAACTCCCAAGTGCCAAACTACCAATTTAAATGTTATGTAACTTATGTCACGTTGGTATGATCGTTATATCTTACTACGTAATTTTAATGCTCCATAAACTCTCACTATAACTGTAGACCAAAATCTCCACCTACCTGACTACCTCCAAAATTTTACTAGGTATACATAAATCTCCATCATACCTAAATTTGTCAATTTTTTTGTTCCATAATTTTGGATAATTTACCTGGTGTCTAAGTTCACAACTATACTGTACTTTTTAAAATTAAAGATATCTTCTCTTATAAAAAAAATTAAATAAAAAATTGAAGTTATCTACACTATACCAAGTTACCAACCAATAAGGATTTTCCCTTTTCTTTTACATTAGAAATTAAAGATCCATTATGACTCTAAAAGGAGTGAAAGCTAGATGACATAGTAATAGTCCGTACTTCGTAATACTTTAGAATGGGCCAAGGATTANAAAAAAAAAAAAAAAGGTTTTTTTTTTTAGTTTGTTTATGCACTTGCGCATACATTGTGACTCATGAGTTTGTGACTATTGATAATCCCCCTAATTGAAGAAAACCTTTAGTTGCAAAATAAACTTTAGGGTCGCAGAGAAAATTGTATCCCCCGGCCCCTGCGAAAGAAATGACAAATATTGTATCCCCCGGGTGGTAGATGTGTTCATTAGTAGTGTGACATATGCTAACGTGTATGTGTTGACGCGTGCAAAACACACACACACACGTACAGCACATGGTATTCAGATGGTAGCCACATCAATGGCATTCAGGTAATGTTTTCTCTTTTATGTGTATAAAACAACGTGGCATTCATTGTTGGCGTTGAGGGGTGACCCACTCCAAAGAATATTTACATGGATGAAGCTCAATGCTCTATATATAAGCCCTCAACAATTTCATGGTTCTTTACTTACATTATTAAATAATATTTAAGGCTTCTGTAACACGCCCAATTTTTTTTTTTTTTTGACCCTTAAACCAAGTTTCTTCACAACTATAAAGTTGTTTTTTTTGTTGACGTCCATGAATTAACATCACTTCATGAAAAAGGCAATTTCTCTACATTTTTTTGGGGTCCATTGTGGCCATTCTGCCGTTGTCAACACTATTCTTTCTAAATGCACAATTATGCTTTCACAATTGAATATCATTGTCCTATTAACCTATTCTCTTGTCATCATCAATTCTTACCCTTTATTCCCTTCAACCTTCTTTTGTGGGTTCTATATATATATATTTCTCTATTTTAATCATCAAACTTAATTTTCCGGTGTCCTTGAATTTTTATTTTTTTTTTCCCCTTAAAATGCCATAAGGGTAAATAGTGAGAATTAATTCCAAAATTTCTTGGAATGATGAGGAAAACTCTAACTACTTGTCTTATCTCTCATTCTTAGTGTCCTTGAATATTTTGTTTTACATTCGGAACTTTATTTATTTTTGTTTTTGTGGAAAAATATTATTTTGAACACAAGGGGACCCAAGCTCCCAATTATTTTTCCGATGAATTTAAGCACATAGTTTCTTCTGAAATATATAGGGTGTCAATGTGTTATCTCAACTCCCAAGTGCCAAACTACCAATTTAAATGTTATGTAACTTATGTCACGTTGGTATGATCGTTATATCTTACTACGTAATTTTAATGCTCCATAAACTCTCACTATAACTGTAGACCAAAATCTCCACCTACCTGACTACCTCCAAAATTTTACTAGGTATACATAAATCTCCATCATACCTAAATTTGTCAATTTTTTTGTTCCATAATTTTGGATAATTTACCTGGTGTCTAAGTTCACAACTATACTGTACTTTTTAAAATTAAAGATATCTTCTCTTATAAAAAAAATTAAATAAAAAATTGAAGTTATCTACACTATACCAAGTTACCAACCAATAAGGATTTTCCCTTTTCTTTTACATTAGAAATTAAAGATCCATTATGACTCTAAAAGGAGTGAAAGCTAGATGACATAGTAATAGTCCGTACTTCGTAATACTTTAGAATGGGCCAAGGATTAGCTTCTATTGAGTATCAGAAACAACAAGGCCTTGCATAGCCTACACTTGTCATCGTGCATCAATAATTTTCTTTACATATTATAAGTATTTTTAGTTAAAAATGGGTATGCATTGATCTAAATCATCTCTTGAAATTATGGTTGTTCATTGAACATTAAGAATAATTATGAGCAAAACAAAAGTTATAATTCACAGTTTTTTGAGATTTTAGGGTTTCAGAAAAAATTTGCCAAAAATAATACCAGACGCCCATATAATCAAAATAGGAACCCTGAGGAGCTAATCGGGAGTGAAAAGGTCATACGACCCTGTCCCATGAGAGCGCAAAAGCTAATGTTTCCTTATTTCGAAATATCTCGAAAGAAGGTTGATAACAAGTTTTTTGGGTTCAAAACCGATAATGGAGAGTCTTGTGGTGGCCCAAAACATGTGGATAAAAAATAGGGGAAAAAGAAGATGAAAATCGGTAGAGCCCTCTGCAGGCCAAAAACAAATGTTATAACTCACAGTTTTTTGAGATTCTAGGGTCCCACAAAAAAATTGCCAAAAATTTACAAGTTGTCCATATAGTCAAAATAGGAACCCTAAGGAGCTAATTAAGGTTGAAAAGGTCGTACGACCCTGTCCCAGGAGAGAAAAAAGGATATTATTTCCTTATTCTGAAATATCTCGGAAAGAGGGTTAATAACAAGTTTTTAGGGTCCAAAACGGATCATAGGGAATCCAATGGTGACCTAAAACACGTGGTAAAAAAACTTAGCGAAAAGAAGACAAAGCCCAGGAGAGCCCTCCACAGGACAAAAATAAAGACTATAATTCACAATTTTATGAGATTCTGGGGTCCAAGAATAAAATTGCCAAAATTTTTTATTCTGAAATATCTCGGAAAAAAGGTTGATAGTTTTTATGGTCCAAAACCAATCATGGGGAGTTTTGTGGTGATCTAGAACACGTGGTAAAAAAACACAGTGAAAAGAAGACGGAGCCTGTTAGAGCCCTCTGCAGGCCAAAAACAAAGGCTATAATTCACAGTTTTTTGAAATTTTGGGGTCTAAAAAAAATAACGAAAAAATTATAGGTTTCTCATATGGTCAAATTAGGAGCCTTGAGGAGTTAATCATGGTTGAAAAGGCCATACGATTCAATCCCGGGAGAGCGAAAAGACTATTATTCCCTATATCGAAATATCTCGGAAAGAGAGTTGATAACAAGTTTTTAGGGTCCGAAACCAATCATGGGAAGTCTTGTACATGTGGTAAAAAAGCAAGAGCAAAGAAGACCGAGCCTGGGAGAACCCCCCAGGAGGCCAAAAACAAAGGCTAAAAATTCACAGGTTTTTTGAGATTCTAGGGTTGCGAAAATATAATTGCTAAAATTTTTACATGTTGACCACTTGATTAAATAGGAACCTTGAGGAGCTAATCATTGTTAAAAAGGTCATATGAATGTCTTAAGAGAGCGAAAAAGCTACTATTCCCTTATTCCGAAATATCTTGGAAAAAGGGTTGATAACGAGTTTTTATGGTCTCAAAACGACCATGGGGAGTTTTGTGGAGACCCAAAACACGTGGCAATAAAACAGGGCGAAAAGAAGACGGAGCCAGGGAGAGCCCTTAGGAAGCAAAAAAAAAAAAAGGCTATAATTCACAGTTTTTTGAGATTCTGGGGTCTTGAAAAAAAATTGGCAGAAGATTTACAGGTTGCCCATTTGGTCAAAATAGGTACCATGAGGAGTTAATCAGAGTTGAAAAGGCCATATGATTCTATCCCGGGAGAGCGAAAAAGTTATTGTTCCTTCATTCTGAAATATCTCGAAAAGAGGGTTGGTAACAAGTTTTTAGGGTCCGAAACCAGTCGTGGGGGAGTCTTGTGGTGACCTAGAACATGTGGTAAGAAAATAGGGCGAAAAGAAGGCGGAGCCTTGGAGAGCCCTCAGGAGATAAAAAAAACAAAAGCTATATTTCACAGTATTATAGATTTCCGAGACCCGAAAAAGAATTGCCAAAAATTTTACGTGTTGACCATATGGTTAAAATATGAACCTTGTGGAGCTAATAAGGGTTAAAAAGGTCGTACAAACATCTTGGGAGAGTGAAAAGGTTATTGTTCCCTTATTCCGAAATATCTTGGAAAAAGAGTTGATAACGAGTTTTAATTAGGGTCCGAAAACAATCATGGGGAGTCTAGTGGTTACCCAGAATACATGGTAAATAAAGGGAAAAAAGAAGACGAAGCCAGGAGGAGCCTCAGGAGGCAAAAAAAATAAAATAAAAAAGGCTATAAAATTCACAGTTTTGTTTTTAGATTCCAAGGTCCCAAAACAAAATAGCCAAAAACTTTACATGTTGATCATATGGGGTTGAAATAGGAACCTTGAGGGACTTACAAAGGTTAAAAAGGCCATAAGAACGTCTTGGGACAGCAAAAAAGCTATTGTTCTCTTATTCCGAAATATTTCAGAAAGAGAGATGATAACAATAGAGGCTGAAACCGATCATGAAGAGTCATGTGGTGACTTAGAACACCTAGTAAAATTATAGGGCGAAAAGAAGACTGAGCTCGGGAGAGCTCTCAGGAGGCCAAAAACAAAGGCTATAATTCATAGTTTTTGAGGCATTCGAAGTCTCGGAAAAAAATTGCCAAAATTTTAATAGGTTGCCCGTATATTCAAATAGGAACCCTAAGCAAATGAAAGGGGCTGAAAAGGCCATACGAACATCCCGGAAGAGCGAAAAAGGCTAATTTTTTCCTTATTATGAAATATCATACCATCGAAAGAGGGACGATAACAAGTTTTGAGAGGTCTAAATCGATCATGGAGAATATTGTATAGACCTAGAACACGTGGTAAAATATAGGAAGGAAAAAAAAAACGAAAGCCCTAGAGGGCCCTTTGAAGGCCAAAAACAAAGACTATAATTCAAGGAAAACTCGCTCATAGATTAAGACTATATTTAGTTAATGAGCTGAAGTTGATAACGTAGTTAAAATTTTTAGGTCCTTAAAAAATTGTTGCTTTTAATAGGAACACAATTTTAGTCAATTTTTTAGCTAAACTTTTATTTCCGCTCATACCCTTAATATAACTATTTATTGTAGATAACTTAAATGTTTAACAGTTAGTCATCTAAGGGGACGGAAATAACAAATGAGTTTCCAAACAATGCCTAATAAGTAAGAAATATTAGGAGATGAAAAACGGAGAAATGGGTTGAAATGGGCCATATCCACAGACCGTGTACTGTAACGTTATGTCAAAAAAAAAAAAAGTGAATTGGGCTAGAACGTAGGACCCAGATGGTAATGAAAAAATGGACTGAAAGCCCATATAGGGGTAGGGGTAGGGGTAGGGGTAGGGATAGTAGAGAGTAATTGGGGGGTTATATAGTATGTAGAATAGAGAGAGAAGACAATATTCCAAGAAACGTCTTTTTGGCAGGTGCGTGCGTCAGCAGGTGAGGTGATGTCTGACATTTACCAGTAATTTGTGTATCATCTTTTACACCCAATAATTATTGCGATTCTACTGATTTATCAAACAAAATCCCCCTAACCGGCCAACGAGGCAAGCCCTTTCATTAATTTCCCTCACTTATTTTATTGTTTGTTATTCCAATTCCATCCACAATTTCTGAATTTTACTTACTTCCATCATATTTATGTAATTCAATCTTCATTGATGTTACATGTTTAATTAAACACAATTTCTTTTCTTTTCTTTTTTTTTTTTTTAATTAATATTCTACTTTAGTAATTTTCGCCTAACTATACATATCATATTCATATATATGCGGGCACGTAATTTTGTTTAGTGTTCATGGGATTCTATTATCCATTAATTAATGATTAGTGTGGAAACTGATGTTTCAGAATTGAGATGTTGATGATGGTGCAGCATTTTAACAAAATTTTATAGTGCCTACTTACATACCCTTGCATATTATTACATCCCTTTTCTATATTTTGATTATTTTTTTATGGTGCACATACATACATATATATATATATAAAGTGGCTTATTCCATCATTTTTGTGTGGCTTTCAAATTTCAGTTTTGTTGATTTTAGATTATGCTATGGAAGATTATGTACACCCATGTTAGTTATGCTTAAAATTGAATTTCAATTCGTCCATAACATCAATGCGATATTGAATCGTTCATATGTATGCTAATTAAACTGATTTTCATTGTGGTACTATTTTAATTAAAACATTGAATCCAGTTCATCATTGATTTCACTCCCATCCATAACTCATACATGTTTTGGTTTTGGTTGGGTGAGTTGTGGGATGATCTGCAACTATAGGCTTAAAGTGTTATGAATTCTACCATATTTTTTGCAAATTTAGCCCTAATTACTTCACATTACATTTAGCCCTAATATTAGCAATCACCTACATATGTGCAAACCCCTTGATTGCATTATCTGAAATAGGGAACTCCATCTGAAGCTTTAATTTGTAAATTGATGTACTACTGTAAATTTTAGATAATTAATTTCATACTGATGATAATTTGCACCAATGATCATTATTTTTGCAATGTTCAGTAGGAATTGATCAGAATGAGTTCAAAACAGCAAGCAGAGAGACTAGATGCACACGCGATGCAGAGGGAGAAAGAAAGGGAAAGACGTCGTCTTAGGGATAGGCTAAGAAGACAGAACATGAGCCAAGAGCAAAGAGATAAGCATCTTGCTAGACGCCGTAGAAACTATCAACTCCGGAGATTGAGGGCTCAGAATGCCAAATTGTCTGATAGTCAGCAAACTGATGCTCCCAACACAACAACTAATAATGCCAATGCACCCAACCTCATTACAATGAGTAGCCATCGTTCTTCCAGTTTTGATGAATTGCTAACAAGCTCTGAAACTCAAGGTTTATTCACTTATCTTGGCCTGGCCTGGCCTACTAAGGTCTACATGTTTCATGTATCAATCATCATATGCTCCGATCCCGAAACATTGACATTATACATTATATATACTTGATTTTAATATATAAGAGCATATGAACTTTTTCTTATTAATTAATGTTGTTTAGAAGGAGAAGTTGAAAAATCAAGGAAATTCCCAAGAAGGTTACGTGTAACTGACATAAGGCATTTAGCTAGAAGATTACATTGTGATGGCAAACAGCAAAATGAGAGAATTCTGACAAACCACAGTAAGTTAATTCCAAAGCATGTTCTGTACTGCATGTTTTCCTAATAATTTAAGCTATTTTTATTAATTATATTAGTTCATCATGGATCTAATGACTTCATTTTAACTTATATATTCAGGTGTAGCAACTAAGAGTATGAGGTTAATTCATGTGAAACGCCTGGCTCGAGCAGTAAAGCTTGGTGCAGTGTACTGTACGTGAGCTAGCAGAATTCCTTTGCCTTCTATGAGATATGATATGACGCTAGATCACATGTTCTATGGACTATGGATATTGTAAGTAGTCTCCTCTAGGCTGCCTGATCACTTGTTGCAAATGTATGATAGATTCTCGGTATGTAAAACACCTACATATTGATCACAGCTAGCACAAGGTAGATTTTAAGTGCTCTACATACCTTGTTTGTAGGCTTTTATTTCATAGACTATAATATAATCGCTACATGTTACATTATTTAGCTGGACCTTCTTTCGACAGCTTCAGCGTGCCTTACCTATATGATTATTCTAAGATCAATATACAGTCAGCAATTCAGTATTCATTTTGGACCGAATTCATGGGAAACTTTAGGTGAGTCGTCCGAGTGCCAGCGATGCTTAATTAAGAGTTAAGAGCTGAGTGATGGTATTAACACAAGTTTTGTTAATTTACTGCGCTATGTATATATCATATGCTGTCTGCTGATAGTACTACTGGTTTGATTTGTTTCTTGATATATGGTTGTTGAAAGCATAATGCATTATTGAATTGTACTGCAAGTATATGTGATCTCTAGCTTTGATTTTCATTTGTTTGATGTTTTAGAAAAAACGACCATTGTTAGCAAATGTGAGGAATTAATTGCTATGAGGCATGTTTGTGGGTTGAACAGAAGTTTGTAAACCAGTTAATTTGCAGGAATTGAATCACTTTTCATTGATAGTTTGTGTAAAACTAATTATGAAGTTACTAACAGTTTTATTTAGACAAAAAAAAAAAAGAAAAAAAAAAAAATCATATACTCCGTAATTAATTTTCGACGATAAAGATTACAGTATTACACAATCTTATTTTCCAGCTCAAGGATAAAATTTTCATAACAATATAAGATTACATTGATCGGAAAAAAAAAAAAAAAAAAAAAA
>PYUH01000040.1:3002066-3028110 GCA_016808085.1 Suaeda aralocaspica | reverse complement strand
AAAAAATTAAATTGATCGGAAAAAAAAAAAAAAAAAAAAAAAATTCCTTCTACTCCGTAATATCAATACAAACGGAGTAGATAAATATTCTAAAATATTTAAGTGGAATTGCGCATGGTTTTCCTAGATAAGGAAAGTAATGAAGTGAAATAGGATTCTTTAATTTGTGCTTATGAAACTAAATTTAAAAATAAAAATATATAAAAATTAAAAAAAAAAATTCTAAAACGAAAACATATTTTTGGAAACAAATCCTACCCCGCTCAACTTTTAATAATGTGAAGATTAAAAAAAAAATATCTCTAAATTACCAAGTATAAAAAATATCAAGTTCGTACTTTGATCACAATTAAAAAGTTATTGGAGGTATATTGTAGTCGACCACCATAAGGTTTTATAACAAAGACCAGCCCCTCAAAAATCGCATAAGTAAATCCTGGTGTTATTTTTTTCTTTCTCTCGAAATTTGAAAAATTAACTCTATAGGTGACTAACAATGAGCAATCAAGGAGCTTATTTGGAATCAATGATGCAGAGAATCAGTCTGTCTGTCGATAATCATAGAGGTGTTTATTCCGAACTTTATCATTTTTTCCAATATTTGCAGCAATTAGATTTCTCTTGCCTGATCAATGAATTTTACACATTGGAATTTTAGTTCTTTAATGCAATTGTTTTACCTTTTCAACGTTTATGCAAGTTTTTAAACATTATATACTCGAATCGGCTTATTCAGAATATGGATTTAGTGTCAGGTGTTGCATAGACGCCATGAATTCTTTGATACAAAGCTTAGAATTCATTAATTGTCTTTCTACTTTACAATTGATTTAGTTTTCCTTAATTAAATTATTAATAAACATCAACTCTCATCTAATACATATATATATATATATGGATGCATTGAATTAATTTAGTGTACCACGACAAGTAATGTTCATAGGTACGTCGTCAGATCAGATTAAGAGGTATGTACATTGATAATTTATCTATGGCAAGAAAATACAACACTAGATTGTACACTTTAAATTAATTTTGAGCAGCACCTATTCGGCAATATATAAATATATATGAAGCGCCAATGTATATGTAGAATTACACACCAATTTAAGGATACTTGTGTTTGACTAAACAAATCCTACCCCGGCTCAAAATATATCAACTCCTTACTTTAATAAAAATTATAAAAAAAATAAATCGAACACCATAAGGTTTTAACAATTAACACCAATACCAACCCCTTTAAAAACCACATAAATACATCCTGATGTTTGTTACAAACTTACAACCCGCAATTTCTTTCTCTTTAAATAAATAAATAAATATATTTATATATAAAACGAACTCTAGGAAACAACTAACAATGGACGATCAAGAAGCTTATTTGAATTCATTGATGGAGACAATGAGTTTGACAGGCAATTCTAGAGGTTTTTTCAAACTATATTAATTAATTACACGAATTCATTAGCTTGTTTACTTATATTAAACTTTGTTTGTGTGGTTATTTACTTGGTTTTGTTTGACAGTAAATAATGGCGAGCCTAATCAAAACGAAACAAGGAACGAGGGACGAGTAGTTAGTATTGGTGAAGGCAGGGGTTACAATAATATAGAAGCTCCTACGTTGAACAACATGCGAATGCGAATGCTAATGACCTACTACAACCCTTATCTCAGTGGCACTAGTACTGTTACTGGTGGCAGTAGTACCAATTGTTTGCCGCCTAGTTTAGATTGTATTAATAGACCCGGATTTGTACTCAGTAAATTCGTTGCGAATCCTTATGATGTGATGACCAGCTCAACAACTTATCATGACTTCAAAAATATGCTTAAAAACTGCTATTCAAAAGCTGATCAACGTAGGATCTTACTAACGCTCATAGAGCGTCCTAATGACCTCTTTGCTATTGCTTGTCATGATCACGGGTATGTACGTTAACATACATTATAATATATATATATATATATATATATTTGATCTGTTAAATAATTATTAATGTGTGGTTATTTAATTTTGATTAGGTCTGTGGTGATTAAGGAGTTAATCCAGTTGTTGAAGAAAGAGGATTGTATTAGTGAGTTAACAAAGATACTTGCCCCTTCACTTTCATACCTAATGAACCACCAATACGGAAGACATGTTGTTGAACAATGCTTTAAACACTTAAATATTTTTAAGACCCAGGTATATATGTTACGTTACTTCAATTCCTATATTACGTATTGCTATGTGTCGTTTGTATAACTTGAACTCTGAAACTCTTTTGTATGATGCTAGCCACTCCATGAAGCATTGCAAAAGCAATTGCTTTTAATAGCAAATAGCAAGTATGGATGTATCTCATTACAAATATGCATGGACTCGATGGACAGCTCCCCTGCATCCAAGAGCAGTCTTCTTATAGCCATAGCCGCAAACGCAGCAAATTTGGCACTCCATGAATATGGGTAATCCATCTATCTGCCCTCTTTTTTAATTTACATCTGTAATATATGTTACGATGGCTTTTAATATAATGATTTCTAACATACCTGTAAAAATATGGGTACAGGATATTTGTTTTGCAGCATGTAGTACCAATGAACAACATCAATGATGCAGTAATTGTTTATAAGTTGAGGCATTTGTATTTCGAACTGTGTACATCTAAGAGTGGCAGCTACCTAGTCGAAAAATATATAGCTACTGGGTTTAGGTCTTACATTGCAGTGCAGCTTCTTGAGACTGACAATCTTGTTCCAATTGCGCTAAACGAATTTGGTAATTATATCATTCAGAAGCTCCTCAAAGAAACTAAGGTAAATTATATTATACGTTACCACTACTAGCTATTCATACTTAACACCAATAACAACTAATCGATTATAGTTTTTGTTATTTGTTGTAGAGATACGAAGCGTCTTTGTATGTGAGACTTTGCAACATATTGTTGACAGAGTTGTCTACGCTCGAGTGTAATCCTTATAGCCGAAAAGTCGCCAATATGCTCAAAGCTTACTGCAAATATGAAGCCTATAGAACAAGTCCTTAGCTTGTTGAAGGAAGCGTTGTTGTTGTAGCTAGCTAGCTAGTCCTGTTGTTTTACATCTCTGTCAAATACTCTTGATTAAATAGTCTGTGTGTAACGGTTGTTTCAATTTATTGTTGAATTCCGGTTTGTGTCTAAATCTTTGTTACTTTAACATGTAATGGTGAATTGTTGATCTTATATACTCTTATATTAATCATTTTCTTTATCTTTGACCCTTGTTAATATCCCTATGGTTTGGTTCTCATGCATCTATGTTAATATCCATATTTAAGCATAAGTTTCTATAATTTGTTTGTGCTATCAGAAATTGTGTGTTAATAATTATATTGAGATTCTTCCCTAGAAACAGAAACAACGCTATTTTGCTTTTGGGTTGAAAATTGAACTCGTGACCTTTTAAATGAAATGTAAATACACAATCATCAATTCACTTTGTTTTGTCGATTAGCTGTTCACAATGAAATATAATAAAGTGTTATAGTTACATGAATATATGTAACTAAAGTACATATACAAATATGTACATCTATAAGAGCCAAGAGGTATGATAAAAGACTATTGCTAACACATTTCTTTATTATCTCAAGTGCCCGATAATTGTTATTTTCATCCAAAAAAATAAATATTTTTTTTTTAATTTTTTCCGACAAGCTTATCATGGAAACTTAATCTTTATCAATTATACTTGAGCCAAACAATTACAAAAAGATAATAAAATAAAGGGTTTTTCTAAGGTGTACCCATGAATTTTTGCGTTTTCTAATTAAGTTGTACCTAATGTTTTTTGAAATTCTTTGTTGCACCCTTAAACTAACCTAATTTTCTAAATTGTGCCTTTTTAGATTAAATTTCCATTAAACATATTTGCTATTTTTATTTTAGGAAAAATTGATTCTAATAATCCCACCTTTTACACATTTGAAATTAACAGTCCTACCTATGGATTATCTCACAACAATCCCACCTTTATACTTCATTTTCTTTTATTGGTCCTTTTTACCGGTAACCTGAACTTTAGATTACCATAATCAATTTTTTCATTTCTTTTTGTTTTTTTAATTAATAAACTGATTTCGTACAATTTTTTTTTTTGTTTAATGATTTTTTTTTGTTTAATAAAAAAAGCATTCCAACAATGTAATGCCACGTGTATAAATTACCTACTAATTAAGTTATTAACCGATAAGGACCAATAAAAGAAAAGAAGTTATAAAGGTGGGACTGTTGTGAGATAATCGAAAGGTGGGACTATTATATTCAAATGTGTAAAAGGTGGGATTATTAGAATCAATTTTTCCTTTATTTTAATTAATTCTTTTACTGTAATATAGATATTCAAAATATTTAGATTTATCTTTTAGGAAACTTTAAAAGAGTATGATTAATTAAAACTAACCAAATTTGTAACATGAAATTTCCTTAAAGGGACACAACTTAATGATATTGGTTAGCTCAAGGGTACTACTAAGAATTTCGAAAAACATTGGGTACAACTTAGAAAATGCAAAAATTCATGGGTACACCTTAACAAAAACCCTAAAATAAATTATGAAAATTTATGAATTATAACATATTACTTATATATTTTTTTTTACTTGTTACGTTTACTTTTTCACATTTTCCGATAAACAACTTTAAAAATTATTATCTCGGGTTAACCCCAAACTATAAAAAGTACATATTTGGAAAGTTTACATCGAGACGAATCAAACAATATCCCATGTGACTTCATTTTTCAGTACGTATAAAACACTAAAGTGTATCAAAGTTGCACTATGAGTGGTATCGAAAACCATAGTGTAGCAAGTAAAAAGCTACAAAGAGAGTATTTGGTATTTTAAGATCGACTCTGGGTTTTGCTCAGGGCTAAATTTTATTCAAAAACATATACTTAGATGTTGCTAAACTGTTGAACAATGCTCATGAAGCTCAGCTTTACCACACTAACCGGGAAGCTAATAAGGTAGCTCACGGTCTTGCTGCATACGGCATGGATATGCAGCTGTCAAAGGTGTTTCACCCTCATCCTCCTCGTGTGGTTATGGAGGAATATGCTGATGACATCCAGAAGGCTAACCCCTGATGCGTGGTTGTATTGAATTTAATGCACTTATTTATGTCTTTCTCCATTGTTAGCTATTTCATAGGACTTTTAGTTTTCTTCCTTTCTACTTTGAACTATGGTGGCAGGGATTACAATACCTGCTTTGCTTGTACCACTCTCCTGTCCAACAGGCTGAGATGTTTGTTTTCTAATCAATCAATGCATTTTCCCTTTGGTTTAAAAAAATAATAATAAAGTCACAACATGTAGTTTATGAATAATTGCAAATAAAGATGTTTACAAGTGCCAATTGTTTAATAAGCTTTCATAGCTCAGTTGGTTAGAGCACCCGTTTAGTAAGCGGGAGGTCTTGAGTTCGACTCTCAATGAAAGCATGTTTTTGTTTTTCCCCAATGCCATTTCCCATAGCTGCAGACGTCCATGCCCCAACATAAACTCATGGCAAGTCTACTCAACTGCGTTGTGTTGACAACATACTACACACCGAGCACGGAAATTTTGAATAGAGTTTCAGGTGTTTCGAAAATTTAGGAAATTTCAAGTGATGTTAAATGAAGCATTTTGAAAACTTTGTAACTTACATATAAGTATTTCTTAATGTCTCGGGTTGAGTACTCGATTTATGATCCTCTCATAGCCCAATTCACATATCCAAGTTTAGGGCTGAGCACCGGACCGGGACCGGCGGACCGGAATGTAAAAAAAAATTGGACCTGGACCGGACCTGTTGGACCTGTTTTATATTGTTTTTGCTCTTTCAATTGAAAATTTTAATAAAAAAACCTATTGGACTGGCTGGACCGGTTGAACTTGTTGGACCTGTTATTACTTATCTTAGAGACGTAGACTTCAAACATAATAACATAGGATCTAAATTAACGACATACAATCTAATTAGTAACGATTACAAACATCAAAGTACTCAAATACTTCCAACTACATTACAACTTTACAAGTTTTAGTTAATAAATTTTTTTAAAAAAATTTTTTTTTAATAATTATTCAGGTCTGCCGGTCCGGACCTGAGAACCCCGGTTTTGGACCAGACCGGACGGGAAGACCGCACCTCAAACTTTTTTGGACCTGGACCTGGACCGGAATCGGCGGTCCGGTCCAAATTCAGGTCCAGTCCGGTTTCAGGTCCAGACCGGACCTTTGCTCAGCCCTATCCAAGTTACATATGTAAAAGGATGTCAAGGAATGCTAAACATCGTCCAAAAAATCATTAACATCGTCCAACTTTATACTTGAACTTCCTATTTCACCCTTATATCACAAACTCCAATTCTGCCCCTACCACCACTACTATGCCACCACCCCCAACCAACCACTCTACCTCCACTCACTACACCACCTTCCCACCACTCGCCAACCACTACCGACACCCTTAAATTTTTATTAGACGCAGCCTAAACAAGGCGCAGGTGTCTTATAAAAAAAAAATAATAAATAAATAAAAGTGTAACCTGAGACTAACCCAGATGATTTCACCGAATTTGATTTTTTTTTTTTTGGTTGGTTTTGTTGGTGGTAGTTAGATAATTGTGTTGTGGTAGAGTTGTAGCATGGTGATGGTTGGCACTTGGTAGAAGTTTGTGAGATAAGCTCAAAATGGAAAATCAATTTACATCTCAAATGTAAAAACTATATATTTATTTTCGATTTTTTTTTTGCCCCTATTTTCAGGAACTTGCACTTTCTTGTGGTTTTGGAAACTATCCATTTCCGCGCTACATAACTAACAAACCTCTAACCATTACTCCTCTACATAAAACTGCTATATTCCTGTCAGCCTCAAATAGCTATAATTAATTGTACGAGTACCTAAAACAAGGGATGAAATGCAGATAAGAACGTTAAAGCCACTAGCTACTCTAGAACGTTTACACTGTTTAACACAAGACGCGAAGACTACTCAAGGAGCTCCAGCAACCATAAATGCCCCTGAGCAAAGAAAAATAGAAAGTTACACAGGACCAAAGGCTATGCACAAAATTTTCACAATTAATAACATTTGGAATATTGCGAAATAACACAATTAACAATTGCCACATTAACTGTTCATTCCGCCCATAAATAGTCGCAAAAAAGAAAAAATCATCCTTTCACAAAACTCAGACATGCTTGTGCCTAGAATGACAGCGGTCCAAGAATTTTCTAAACACATACAATAATCACGTCCCCTAAATAAACATCTCTAATTTACGGGATCTAATTGAGTCTGGAGGTCGAAAATCCTCTAACCGCAGATTCAAACCAGCTCGGAACTCATTCAGCACAGATTCTCCTCGCTCAGACTTTATCATTTCCAAGATACTACCAAGAATTTCACCTGCCAACCCTGCTTCTCGAAGACTGCCAGGCATCTCTCCACCATCATGTATTAATTGACCAACATCTTTTAAGGGTATCACATCATCAATAACTACCCTGGCAAATATACGGCCAAGAAATTCTGGTGCTTTTGGAGCATCAGTGACAGTGTCCTCCAAGTTGAACAATACAGATTGAAACCTGAAACATGAAAATAAATTGACAAGTCAAAACATAAAAAATCCAGGAATAAATGAAGGTTTACTCTGTAAAAGATTTTAATGGAATTTTTGCCACAAAATGTTACCCTTCAACAAGCTGGCTAGGGCTAAATAAGCCTTCCTGAGGTCTTGTTAGGTTAACAAGAAGTTTTGACAGCATATCCCGCTCCAAGTCTTTCCTTTCAAAGGAGTCAGTTACCCAAATAGATACGACTGTAGGATAAAAGCTAGGGGCATCCAAGTCTCTGATACACAGAGAAACTTCCTTCTCATCTTTTGCACTGAAAGCAAAGAAATCCATTAATTAACATTCCTAAAAACTAAACCTCATTGTCTACATCAAATTAATGAATGAAGCTGGCTTTAGAATTCATCTCATAAAACTTAAAGTTGGTATAAATCCGAGTAAATGGCTCCAAGGGATATATCATGATCAAATGTGCCAAACTATTAAAATAGTAAGTGAAATTATCAAGATATCTTTGAGAATTAATAGTTTTGCACATGCTAAAATGGCTCCAAGGGATATATCATGATCATATGCTACCACACCAAGTGAAAGTAGAGTGTGGCACGTAACTCATTAAGACTTCTATTCCAAATAAATCTTATAAAAGCAGAGAATCTAGTGAATGAACCCTACTAAAGAAATGGGAATGAAACAGACTAGCGCACAGCATTAGAAATCCTCATGGAAATCCAAAAAACAAATTGTACAATTATCAACTATACAGGGACATCAACTCTACACAGTCGTCTTGAACATAAATAGCACACACTGACATAACAATAGGATTAGCAGGACATGGTTGAGATCAGTACTTACCTGATATTTATTTCTAAATCTAAACAAAGAGAAATAAATGCCTAAAACATCCACTGACCACAATGCTAAAGGGGGTTTAATCGTATAATTCAATTCACAGGTCGCCCAATAATCATAAAATTCCATCAAAGCCGTATTGACACATGGGATTGATCTATATTTAGTACAAACAATCATTCCCAAAAAATCAGACAATGGAACAATTATTCTATGAGAACAAAATTGAAGCGAATTAAGGAATAAAGATATTTGAATGACTTCTTCATACAATTCAAGATGATTAACTTTAAATATTCTTTTTCTTAACCTTTGTACGTTTTGTAAATAACTATGTGGTCTAGAATGTATAACATTGAATAAGTAGCAACAGCAAGACAGATGAGATTAGACTTGTATGACAGAAGAGCTGCTCACTTGGTCCCAGGTAGTAAAACATATGAAAAAGTTGACAACAGCATGAAGACAGGATAGTGAAGAGATAGAGAAAGAGAGGCAGCCTAAATGAAACAAAAGATGCCTTTCAAGTAGCAGAAGAACACCAATTCAAAGATGCACTAACAAAGGAAACACCAGAGAAAATGGAAGACAATCATACCCATTGTCCCAGTCTATGCTTTGTCAACAGAATATCCTTTCATGTATTCAAAGTTTCCAATTCCATGAAAAAGCCGTTCTTTAGAATCAAGCCGAGGTTAATTATTAGAGTTTGCCATCAAAAAGTTGCTTCATCAAAATTTGTAAGGCAAAAAATAGATAATTATTTAGATTTGTCATATCACGTCAATGCTTTTCTTCCATCAGCAATTGTGATGTAGTTTTTTATTCTTTTGGCTGCTGTGTCACACTACCTGCTCCACATGTAAACTCCCAAAAGAGACTGGCACTAGCAGGGTCTTTGGCAAATGGTAATGAAAATGAAATCAAAGGATGGGAATGGTAATTGAAGGGTGGGATTGTAGGGTTTCATCAAATAATGTTCAACACGGGATGGTTGGTTTAAGTGGAAGAGAGCTTCCAAACTTCTACGTGATCGGGGGTATGCCCGCCAAATCGAAGCTAAAATTCTACCACAACCATTGGCCTGGCATTGCTTTATAGGACTTTGAAGTATTGTCCACTCCATAAGATGAGTGTGGCAGAGATGCATATGCTATGTCGAATGAGTGGGCATACACGAAAGAATAAAAAAAGGAATAGGGTTATCGCAATGAAGGTAAGGTAGGGATTGCTTCTATTGAGGATAAGATGAGGGAAAACTTTCTAAGATAATATGGACATATAAAACAAAAAGTACGATTAACGCATTGGTGAGAGGTAGAGGAAGACCCAAACAAACTTGGATGAGAGTTGTTGGTGGAGATATGAGGTTCTAGACACGGAAAAATGGAGAAAGGGGATAGTTGCAAGATGATTTTCGATTTCTCTTAATGATTCATGTCAATTCAACCAGAATATTTTGGGACCAAGGCTTTGTTGTGGGTGGAGTTTTTATGTCCAATACCATATTCAGGTGAATTTGATAAAATATTTAGAATTACATTAAACAATTACTCAAAAACCCCTTGCAAAAATACTTCACTACCTCTTTTCTATTGATGGCATTTTGGTTATTTCACCCTCATTTTCTATTCCCACCTCTATTACCTACCCCCCTAGATAATAAATTGGTGGAATTGTGGGAATAAGAGCTATTTAGTCCCAATTCCCTCCTAAAATTCCACTCCCATGTACCAATCATGAGATTTCTCACTAATTGGAATTAAAATTCTCATTCCCTCTTCCGATCCCCACATACCAAACAAGTGGATGCAATAGTTGAAATATATTACAAAACTAAGCACGCCAAACTACTCACCAAATTCAAATATTACACACAAACAAAAGAGCCAAACAATAGCTGAAAAAATGATTAAAGAAAGATTTTGCACAATGCAAATTTTTATCAAATAGAGCAGCAATATTGTAACGTATCCAATTGCTCGGTGTCTAAATAACTACAAACATTCATACGAACAGCATCACACTAAACAAGGTGGAATCCTCGCCGACCAGAAAGAGCAGAGAAAAAAAGCTACAGAGGGAAACAAGAGTACTTGGCAACTACAGCTCATAAGGATGGTCTAGATAACTACAAGGCGTTTACAGATAATTACACATTGATACAAGGACGTCCATGCATACGGTGATTCCTGGCAAGATACCGCCAAAAGAAAAAAAAATTGCTCATTTGTTCATTCTATACTTGGCCTTTTTTTTTGCCATAGTTATGGACAAAGACAAGTACAATTCAAGATGGTATCTCTTGGTGCATGATGTTTGCAGATGATATTGTGTTGGTCGATGAATCGAAAGAAGCACTAGAAAGCAAGTTAGAATTGTGGCAAAGAACATTGGAATAACGGGATTTTTAGTTCAGTAGAAGTAAAAAAGAATATATGGAGTGTGCATTCAATGGGAAAAGAAGTAGGACGACAAGCTCAATTACTTCGGATGGATAGAGTGTCAAATGCTCTAATTCTTTCGGTATTTAGGATCCATTATCCAAAAGGACGGTGAATTGGACAGGGATGTGGACCACAAGATCAAATCAAGTAGGTTGAAGTCGAAGGGAGCTTTCGGTTTTTTATACGATCGAGGTATGCCCAACAATTTGAAGGGAAAATTCTACCTCACAACTATTAGACAAACTAGACCAACATTGCTTTACGGGACCGAATGTGGGCTTTGAAATACTGTCACCTCATGCAACATTGGATGTGTGGGCATACAAAAAAGGGAAAAAATACATAATGAGGCTATAAGGAGGAAGTTGGGGGTTGCTTCTATTGAAGATAAAATGACGGCAAATCGTCTAAGATGGTTTGGACATATAAGACGAAGACCGAGTAACGCTTCCGTAAGGAGGTTGAACGAGTGGCAACAAGAGGGAAGGAGGATAAGTAGAGGAAGACCAAAGCAAACTTGAATGAAGGTTATTAGTAGAGATATGAGGGTGTTGGGGTTGGAAGAAAATTTAATGGCAAACAGGGAAGATTGGAGGAAGAGGATTTCTACGGATGACCTTTGCGACTCTTCATATTGATTCATGTCTAGCCGACCGCAAATAATTTGGGACTAAAGCTTTGTTGTTGTCATTGTTATTTGTTATTTTATTTTATTTTATTTTTTTCCTCTTTTAAGATTAAATGAAAATAATAAAAATTGCCTTCACTAGTGGAGTGATGGTACAAAGAAAATTGCCCGTTTATACAGTGTTTTTCTTCCACACACCTGAGATAATAAACTACCCGTGCAATTTACCAAATTCTCCCATTAAAGCTATTAACCTCAATTTTGGTTATTCATTAGTTATGTGCTAGGTTTATATCAATAACGGGCTGATTTTGAGCAAAGTTTGAATAATTTCTCCATGAGAGTGTTTAAATAGGTTTTCAGCTCACTTAGAAGCTCAAGCTCTTGCCAAATAGCTGACCTATCTAAAAAGCATAGGGTGATAGCCAAGCACAGTTCATTTCAATGCAAGACTTAAACACTTCCCTACTTATTGATTTGTTAATGAAATGAGGATGGCCCAGTATATCAACAACAGTTATCTACATATAACAAAACTTTACGTCAACAAAATTACTACTTAAGTAGCTATAGATCATTTATAGATGAATCAATCCAGATTGTATTATACCAAAAAAAAATACTTACTTTGCTCCGAATACTTGCAACATTAGAGCTTAAAACCACTATTCACGTGATTGACACTCTTCATTTACTTTCAATCTGTTTCCTCTTTTGCCCCCACTTTATACCCTTGCCCCATTAAAAAATTAAAAAGTAAAAATAAAATTGGTGTGATTTATCATCAAAAACAATTATTCATCAACAAGAAAAGCCAGATTCAAATCAACAACATTACTTTGGAAGAATGGAGTAAGAATGGTTTGAAAGTATCTGCATAGGCCGGAGAGTAGTTGATCGTTTTAATTATAAATTTTGTTGGACTGACATAATTTGGAAGAAGAAATTACCCTAAGCCCATATAAGTTACAAACATAAGCCCAATTACAAAGACCAAGTTTGATTAAGGATAGTAAAAATAATAAAAAACATTAAAAATATATAGGGGAGGAGGAAAATTAAGGGTAACATTGCAAGTAATTTGAAACTTCCCAAAATGGCCCACATTGCAGAGGAAGTATTTACAACTATTCTGTTTGATTTGTCATATGTTCAACCCTAGAAGCAAAAGTTATAGGAATGCTATATGCAAAACAGCAGCACTACACTTCAGCAACACAAATAAACGAATCATTAACTTCTCATACTTGCAGATAGTAATTTAAACAAGTTAACAAGCCTAAAGCAAACAAGAAACAGCACAGCACTTCTCAGACACTATGCTCCACAATTAACGATATTAATTCCCACACCTTTCGAAACGCATGTATTTCATCCAACCATGAATAATATTGCAGAATGAACATAAAAATGACAACAATTACATACCTGTAATACTCTCTTATTGCTGCAATTGATTTATCCCGTAAAAGGTCCTCAGACAACAGCTTCTCCGAAGAAATATTTTGAGCAGGAGCAGCCCGTACGACAGGTGGTGTAATTGGTCGCGTTCTGTCTACATTTCGATCAGGAAATCTGACATCCCTGTTTGCATTAAGTTCGTGACTACTAGATTGATCATATGAAACCGGAGTTCCAAATCTGTCGGAGGCATTCCTCATAAAGTGATCTTCCCTTGTGCTATAGACTCCACGCTCTGGCATATTACTGTAACCATTCAAAGCACCAACCAATCTTCTGGAATCTGCGTAGGCTGGGGAGCTGTCTAATAGAGGGGAATTTGACATTGTTGGTCCTCTATATGCCATCCCCCTTGCAAGACCACCTTGGGGTCCAAGAGTAATTGACTCGTCGCTCGATAACCTTTGAGGTAAAGGTACTGAAAGGGTGCGATTTTCATAAATGTTCCTCTCGTCTATCCGGGCATCCTGCCCCTGCCCCATAAACCCACGAACCTGAGGGGAGACCTGAGAGGGCATAGCCCTGAAACCACCGCCCTGCCCCATAGGAGATGATAGCATAGATCCCCGAGGAGCAAAATCAGCAGGCGGACCTCTTCTCATAGCAGGGTTCATGTTGGGTCCACGAGGACGACCAGCTTGTCCCTGTCTTTCTTGAGCAGCATCACGATGCACTTCCTCAATCTTCTTCGGACCTTCAATCTTCCTTCTCTGTTGCCATTTGTTCTTCCTTAGATCAATTGAATCCCTCAGCATAAACCTGACTCTAGAAGATAGCTTCATGTTGTTTGATAACCGACTCATTATGTCAAAGTAGGCATCCATATGCTCTTTGGCTTTGGGATGATCTATCATCTCTCCGATCGTGCTCATCAACTTGCATAATGCCTCAATATTTTCTTCATCAGGATTTTGATACTGACCTAATAGCTTCTTAATACACTCGTGCATTATTCTTTCAGTCAACATCTTCTTTTTGTACAACTCCCCAATTAATCTAATATTACCCAACATGCGTCTCCTTGCTTTCAGTCTTTTCTCTTCTCTCACCCCCTCAGACTCTTTATTCTCATCTTCACCTTCATTATCAGCCTTATTAGCTTCCTGCTCTTCCCTTTCTCCCCTCTCAAATTCCTCTTGGCACTTGTTCAGCAGCAATCGTCTAAAAGTAATCTTCTCATTATCTACACTTAGTTCAGGCAACTCAGAGGCAAGATGAAAGCAGAAATTCGCATACATTTCACAGAAAGTTGGCTCTGTTAATGCCTTATCAAAGATCTGAGCTATCACTCCAGTCAGAGTCACAGAATTGTCAATATTAACTTCTTTAACTTGCTCAAACAATTTCTCAAAGTTTTGTGGAGTCAGCTTATTCAGTATGCCCTTCAACCTTCTCTGTTTAGCTTCTTCTTCATCTGATATTTTACCTATCTCATACTTTCTTTCAGCTTTATGCATGATCTGAGCAGGGCCTTGAGGAACAGACATCAAACCTTTATTGAAATTGGTACCTCTTTGCCAACGATCTGCATCAGCGTTATTTCTCGGCATTCCCTGAAAACCCATGGAATGCATTGGTCCAGACAGGATCCCACCAACATGTGGAACAGGTCCTTGTGCCCGTGGGTTCCTGAGTACACCATAGCTAGGCCCCGGACCACTACGAAATCCCATAGTATTGCTTCCAAAAGCAAGATCCATCGATGGATCCCGGACGTTTGGATAAGGACCGGGCTGTTGTTTCCAACGTTCAGCATCCATTGTCCCACTCCCACGTCGATCAGACCTGGCCGCTCCTACTGACCTATCTATTGCTCTTCCAGGATTAGAATATTCACGATCATTAAGAGAAGCGTTCATATTCACAGAAATTAAGGCTACAGCTATATCAGAAGTGATTTCAAAACCAATCGGGAGATGAGTACATTGAGCTGAAAAAGTAAGAAGGAAATCTCTAGAATACTTTTTAGCTGTAACACCTTCTTCATCATGAATCGGGCCTCCACGACCCCTTTTAACAGAGGAATCCAACTTAGGTGTTGATATTTCAGCAGCATCTTCCCAATCATCAATCTCCGCTTTGCTCTGCTCATCTTTGTTCTTACCAGTAATCTCTTCCAACTTAATTTCACCAGCAACCTCCTTCGAGTAATCTTCAGAAGAAAGTTCTGTAACAACACCAGTTTCTTTCTTTTCCTCAGGACCCTTATACGCCATGTATAGATCAGCAGTTGTCCCCAGAGCATCAGCCTTTGAAAGCAATTCCTTCCACTTCTTCTTCCCTCTATGCTTTGTCTTAATTGGTTCTATGGAGGTTTTACTTGAATTGATAGTACCTGACGATGAATTTGGCCTTGAGTTCTCCATGGATTCCTCTTCATGCCCTAAATGAGGGTCTGAAATATTTGCAGAAGCAGAGGTGGCCTCATTATCTGATAAAGCAGATTTTGAAATATCATTGTCTTTGCAACTGACACCATCTGCCGTGCCCAATGAAGTGTTTGAGTCAGAGATGCTACCTCTGTCAGAAACAATTGATGAATCATGTTCAAATGAAGAGCTTATTGAGGTCGAATTATCAGCTTTAACAGAAGAATCAGCAGGATCAGCCTCTATTTGAGAAGCTTCTACAACACCCTTCACATGACCAACTTTGTTAGACTGCTTATCTTGATCAATTTCATTAATAGTATCTGACGATCGCACTTCCACTTGATTTTCACCAGAATCTGTAGATTCTTTTGTGGTTTTTTCTAGCAATGAATGATCACTTTGTTTTGCATGCTCCATATTCCCCGTTTTGTGAATTTCATGACTTTCAGATGACAGAGTTGGGCAGTCAGCACCAAGATTAACATCATGGATTATCCTAGGTGCGGCAATCATAGATGACTCCTGACCAACTACTGGTTCAACCACCTTAGAACCTGACAAAGGATGAGATGATTTGGCTTCTGCAGATTCAGACACCGCAGCCTCAGAAGAATCACCAAGGTCCTGACACACACCAGAATAACTTTGTCCATCAACCTGCACAAAAAAAAAAATACAAATCAAATCCAATGAAAATTATAAAAAAAAAAATTAAAAAACAAAAAAAAAAATCCTCAAAACAACTCATCCAAAAATAGCATAAAAAAAAGGAATAACCTGGTTTGATGATTCAACATATCCTTTTTTGTTTGAAGTCTTCTCATTATCCCTGACACAGGTAGACTTGATTATACTTTCCTTGTTAACAGTATTCGGGTGAGCTAGCTTAGCTGATGAGTCACTGGGGCTCATGTCAGGAGATGCTACTGAACTTGACGTCTCTGCTGCAACAGAAGCTGCCGAGGCAGTAGACTTTGGCTGCACAGAAGAGTTCTCTGTATTCACTTCTTTATCTTTCCTAACAGAACTAGGATCCACCACTGGACTTTCAACTGCAGTAGAGTTTGTGACCACCTCCCTTGCAGCCACACCAGAAGCTTTCACAGTAACAGGCACTGAAGATGATTGCACTGAAGCAGTATTCTTAGCATCCCGGACAAGTTCCGAATTGGTAGGTTCAGGAGCAACATGCACAGAAGTCCCTACCCTACTGACAGAATAAGTATTAGATGCAGCTTGGTTCACAAATGGCATAGTTGGTGGTGCCTGGCTACCAGAATAGTTGAACCTAGGCCCTTGAGAGCTAGGATTCAACTGTGCAGTCGTCAAAGGAAGTGAACCTTGGACAGGGAAAAAAGGTGGACCAGCTGTATAAGAGTTAGAATAGTATCCCATGGGATGTGTTGCTGTATACGTGGGTACAGGTTGAGACTGCGACGGTCCACTTTGATGTGCCCTAGAAGCCACTGACCCACCATCCCTGCTATCCAGTCTCAATTCCTCATGCGTCTCAGGATGGGTAATCTTCACCGCCTTACGCGTATTAACATATTTTCCAGCTTGCTGTTGATTATACTGAGTAGACATATTCATCCCCACATTTCCATGTTGATGAGAAAGCGGAGGTGCAAGTTGAGGATTAAAACCCAAGTTCTGCCCATGATGCATAATTCCCGCCGATTGCATCAGTGGATGTTGGAGACCAGGCATAAAGACCTGTTGTGGAACTTGGGAGGGATTTCCCATCTGTAATGGCATCTGCATTGGCATTTGAAGAGAACTAGACGGCATGGCTTGAGACTGGATTTGTGGATTAGGTCCCCCAAACTGCATTGCAGGCTGATGATATGGCAACGGCATAGATACCCCTGCAGTAGAATGAGTAGCAGGCTTTTGTGCCTGTGTTGGTGGAGATGCAGATGCCACTTGGACGTCTCTTTTACCCTTGTTAGTGTTACTCTCTTGAGCAACAGGATGTTCAATTACATCCTTTTTAGGCAAGTCCTGCTTGGGAGCAGATGGCAATGGAATTGGTGGCACGGCTCTGGCAGCTTCTCTTCGAGCCTGTAAAAAAGTGCACAAGTTACAATCAAGCACAGATCAACATGGTTGAACAACATTTAAAAAAACACAAACAATGTAACACAGTTCTATATTTGTTCGAATAAAATGTTTAGCGAGAAAACTGACTTTCTGATCACATTCAGACTTCACAAGAAAAAGAAATAGAATCTAGCAAACCTGATCACGCTTTTGCTCATCCAAATTTGGTGGAGCTGAGCTCGTACGAGCTGGTACCTGTAAAAAAAACACCAGAAACATCAGCGACAAACATTCTAAGATGCAATCCATATAACTATGATAAAAAGGAAGCAGCTATTGAGGCAGAGTGGATAACAAACCTGCATGCCATTCATAAAACCCGGACTAATAGATCCAAATTGCAGAGGAAACCCTTTACCTCCATCACCTAAGAGAGGGACGTTAAAAAAATCAATTGAAGAAACAACCCAGAACATGTAGGTCAAGTACAAAATGAAGACCTAGGAAAACAAAGTATTAAGGAAATACCCTTTGCTGGAGTGGAAGGTTGGGCAGAGTCTGAATTCATGGAGGATGACTGAGAAGATGGAGCCTTCGGAAGTGGTCGGCTAGTCTTCTGAGATGATGCATCAGCTGGCTTTGGGATGACAGCTGGAGTTGGTGCATTGGACACTGCTGAAACACCCCGGAAAATAAAAATTAAAATTATAACACTAAACCACATTTGATGTTGATTACATCAATAGTTGACAGTGTAAGAAGCTTCAGGACATCCCAGCAAAAAAAAAACACCACGAGACATATTCAACAAAAATAACTACCAAGTACATAACAAGATGAACAAAACAGACTAGTGAAAAGAAATAGATCGCTGAGATAAACAAACACACCAGATTGTGAAAGGCCACCATTCTCTACCGAACGCGAGCCAGCAGCAGTGTTCAAGTCTGATGTATTTACAGGTCCGACATTACCTCTTGTTTGCCCACCTTGAGTGTTATTGTTTACCTTCTTATAACTGATTGATCACAGTTCAAAAGAAAGATAAAATCAGTATTACAATATCCATCAATAGGTTGTTGAAAATTATAAGAACAAATCATCAATTTATCCGTAATCCCTCGATAAATATTACACTCATTATTTAATACTTTCGGACCTGAATATTCTCATAAACATTCACTCAATCAACAACAACAACAACAACAAATTTTTCCCAAAATAAGTAGCCAAACGGTTGAACATGAAATTCAACCAATCAGTAGTAAAAGACCAAATCAAAATTCACTGTTTCTCCGATTATAACCACTTAAAAACAAAATCAAGGGTTGATCAGAAGTAAGAACCTGCGATTGGAGGGAAGAGGAGGGGCGGGGGTGTGGGTGGGGGCGCCTCCGCCGCCTCGACCGCGGGAAGCCGTAAAGTTCCTAGAGTGACCACCAGAGCTGCTGCCGGATCGTCCACCGCCGGGCTTTCTAAAGTGAGAATCGTTCTTATCAAACCTTGATTGATTGAGGGACATATAGACCCTCAATTACCCTTCCTTTCTTCTTTTCTTTCTTTTCTTTTTGATTTAATTTACCAATCCAAAAAAGTCTTCTTCTTTTTCCTTCATTCATTTAAACAAAACATCATCAACAAATCTCCAATTTCATATTATTATTATAATTAAATCAAATTAACAACAACAAAATTTAAAACGACGAATAATAATATAATTTAGCACATACATATAGCAGTTCGTTCTTTTGGTTGAATTAGGTAAGAATCATCATATCAAACAATAATAATCAATAATCCAAAATCGAATAAAAAATTTAAAAAAAAAAAGAGTGAATAAAAATTAGGGTTAGTGAGAAAGAAGAGAATGCAATGCAGTTTCAAAGTGAAAGAAGAATACCTACAAGTGAAGAAGAAGAAGAAAGAAAGAAGAAGTGAAAGAGAGAGAGACAATATTAGGGTTTAATAAAATAAAAATTAAAAAGAAAGAAATAATAAGCATGAAAATAGCAGTGCGATAAAAGAGGGAAGAAGAAAAGCAGGAGTATACCAATACCTGGTGACGAGAGAAGAGAGAGAAATTGAATGAATGAATTTTGTGTTTTTGCGACGTCTTTTTAGTTTTCCCCTCTCATATACTTTATTACTCCCCCAATTTCCACCTTCTACCCTTCTTCTTCTTTTTTTTTTTTTCCTTTAAAGATATTTATATTTACTTATTATCATTATGATTTTGATGATTATTATAAGCAAAATCAGCCTCTTTTAATAATAATTTTGATTCTTTTTTCTACTACTGTTAGACTTTATCAAAGTACAATATAGTTACAAGCCTAACTTTTGTTACATGACTTTGCTATATTTACTTAAATTCAATTTTAGGAAATTTTAAGTATTTATTTACATTCATGCTTGAATATGAATTTTTTTTACACTATTTACTCATTTATCCGTAAGGAATATTACAAAATGGATGATATAATAAAGTACAATTATGTATAAGTTTTTAATATACTTCCTTAATTAAAAAATATTTCAAGATATATGCAGCATGTCATACCAAGACTGGATATTAATTATTGTAGTATAAAATTAAAAATATTGCTAATTATGTATGTATGAAGTATAAAGTTTTCATTTGGGCTCATTCTATGCATCCTTCAAGGTAGGGTTGCTTATAACATTTCATGAGTGTCACTCTTCTTAATTAGATGATACAAGTTTCAAGTATGATTCATATACCTTTAAAAGAAAATTTAGATCTATATACATTATATATTATTTAATGTATTTTTAATGCAATGACATGATAAGTTAAGGTTACATAATGTAGAATTTTCAATATACTATTTAATAAACGATAAATAATCTTATATAGATAGGAGAAACTATGTACATTGCCAAGTGCCACTAAGCAGAAAAAAAAATTGTTCATTTGATTTGAAATAAGCTAAAAACTTTAATAAACAAAAAAATTTATCTTTGATTGTATCTTACAAGGTATAACTGGTTATACCATATAACATTTTGGAATAAATTTTTTAAGAAAATGCTAAGATTTTACAAAAGAAAGAGTTTGGAAGTTATGGTCAATACCTAGAATTACTCAAGCTCTCCATTATCCGGTCACTCAATTTAATAAATAAGAAAATGAAGAGGTTTAGAAGAAAGCCTAATCATCACCGTTAAGTACATAAGACTACAAAAGTTAGACAAGACAACTCACACTCAAATTTATATGTTTTGGATTTCTTCAAATGTCAACATGTCATAATCTAACCAAACATTGCCACTGAGCACCAAGCAAGTAAAAAGTAGCCATAGTCCCAACAACCATAATGTTTAAATTACTTGAAAGACACATCTTACATACGATTAGTATTATTTTAACCAAAGGTAAATCATATGTAAAGCAATTACATAGCTTAACTGTAAAAATAAATTAAACTAATCCACAAAGAATAATAATGTACACTTCATCAATAAAAAAAGGAACACTAATGAAGTACATTTGTTATTCATGATCACCGATGCATTCGCTGATAACCGCATATCAACACAGTTTAGTTTCCCTGTAAAATCAGTAAACATGAAGCTGATTCAATTGGCAATAGGTTTAAAACAGTCAAGCACGCAAGTTAGAGCAAGCAACAGAAATGTCGAATGGTCAGCGCAAGATATGATTCACTAAAGCAATTCCTAATTCGTGTTTCGAACCAAATTCCTTCTATGAAGTATGAACTCTTAGCTTTTATTCAGGACACCAAACTTCCTAAGGTAAGCAAACCATTTACTCAGCACTTCAAAAGAAAACTGCAGAAAAAACCAGGAGAAAACATATTAACAGAAGGGAGAACTCCTACTTGCAGGAGCATATGTTAACGGTGGGAATACGGGATCATTAAACCTCCCATTGCAATTGGACCATAGTTGATGGGAAACACAACAACTTTTAGAAGGATGATTGGCTAAGAATACAGAAAATTAGAATATTAGAACCATCATACAAGGCCACTTACAAAAGGACGAGTAAAGGTTAGCTTAAATGACCTTTGTGCCAGTGGCATGTACAAGCTAAACAATATTCATCTATTTCCCACTAAAATCTTGAAGAGAATCCTAAGCATTGAATCCGCTCCTAACTCTATCATAGAAGTTGCCCTTCACTCTCTACCTTGGTCTCTCACAAGTTTTTTTTGTTGACCCATGTCCCTACAATTTTCAAATTAAGGGAGTGAGATTGAAGAGAAGTACAGTTTATTTTGAAAGACCAACAAAACCTTGCCTAAAACCCGGTCTTTTGGCTAAGCTGGCAAGAAAAAATCTCAAATATAAGCTGTTGCAACATAAAACAAAAACCACTTCTGGCCTTATCTTCTGTTTTCTTTTCGAAGACTCAAAATTTGAAGCCACAGTATCAAGTGTTTCCCTTCTAAGAGAACCCTGGAATATATTAACCCCTCTGTTTAAGCCTTGGCCAAAATAATTGGAAAAAACAGTTGGTAAGTATTGTAATGTAAAACTCTTTTTTAGAGAGACGGAATGGAGAATTGTATCCTCTTTTTTGAGTTTTATAGGGCTTGGAAGTAGAGGAATGGCTTTGTCTTTGAGACCAGAACCCAATTAGATCCTAGTACAGTTATTCATAATGCTATAAGTCATGCTGGAAAATTCAAAATGCCCACATCATTTCGGTTAAGTACATCCCCCACCCCCTGATGTTTGAAAATATCTCACTTAGAATCATTTCAGGCTTCTAGCTCACGAATCATGCTGCATCTGGATGCTTCTTTCATGATACAAGAGGATTATGTTGGGATTGCTGGTGTCATCAGAAGCGACAAAGGCACTTGGGTGAATGGCTGGACTGCTGGCAAGCATGGGGGTGAGGATTCTTGATGGCAAAGGATCTAATTCTTATTTGGACAACTGTATTATCTACTTGGACAGCCTTAACTCAACTAACCTCCTTAATCATGATTTCAGTCATTATGTTTTTTACTTCAATGTATGTGGTGCTTGCAGGGAGTTACTTTCAATTGGCTATTCGGCTTGCTGATGCTATGACTAAGAGCTGAAGGGTCACGGACTCAAGCGTTAATGTAAATAGGATTCCCCACCCCAACAAATTATTGTAAGGACTTTTATTTAGCAGATTGTACGAATATATTTACTACTTGATGCATATTTGACATTTTAACCCAAAAATAGAGGCAAGAAACTTTTTGCTAGTACATATGTAATAGAAGTATACAACTCACTTTTAAATTGTAAGCTGCCTCAGAGTTTTTCTTCTGTTCAATACAGCATACTGACTCACAATTCCCTCTGGAAGAGTTTTGCAAGTAAAACTTACGAGACACACTACATAATCTAGCAATAAGCAGCAACAGCCGAGCTCAAACTGACTGGGAAGAAACAACGCAATAATTACACTTGATATTCTCAACCATGTTTCAGACGTACTCTCATATGCAACAATATTGCAGTGTCATTGACTCTTTGTTAATTACTATGCTAAGTGCCTTATTTCATTCACTCCTCAAGCCTATACTGTGTCCAGCAAAGAAAGCTGTTTGTCAAACAAAAAGATGAACGTGAGAATAATTGTTTTTTTTCCAGACTCCAAGACTGGGCTGTGCTAAATTTAAGCACAAGATAAACCTAATCATTGCATCTGTTAACAAACTCCTATATGCATTGATAAGTGTATTTTATTCTTATGTTTTACCCCCTTTTCTGGTTTATTTTGACTCTAACCTATGCTCTTCGAAGCTATTTTGGCTAACATTTGGTTGTATGGAGTTGTTTGTGCTTGTTAATAACTTTTTGCAGGATTTCGGTGTTTTTGCATTGATTCCGAGGCAATCATATGAGTTACAACTAGATACTGGAAGCCATGGGTTAGAATTGAAGTAATCAGGAAGCTATGATGAAGCCTGGAGTAGCTAGAAGACGAGCCGACTTGATTTAGGCGAAAAAGTCATTTCGCCCGGGCAGTCGGGCGGATTTCGCCCAGGCGGTCGGGCGGAATTTACTTAGCATTTTTCAAGAAGATGGGGCGAAAACACTGATCGCGCCCGATCGGGCGGATTGCTTCCAAGGCCAAAATCACTCGCTTCGTGAGCCCGATCGGGCGGATTTTGCCCGATTGGTAGGGCGGTTTGTCCGGAGCCCGTTTTTCACTTCTGTTTAGCTCGAGCATTGTACTTTCATATAAATAGTTCTTGTGTTAGGTTTTTTTGGGGGAAACACATTAGATTAGAGATTATTTTTCTCCTTAGGGTTTTTCATTCAGTTTCTCTCTAGAACTCACTTTTGTTAAAACTTAATCATTCATTCAATACAATCGCAATTTCAAGTTCTTCTTTATTTCTTCTCTTGTTTTTATTAGTTTAATTATTTTCCTTAGTTTTAAGTTTAGTAGTATTTTAATTTTAGATCTTGTTTTTGTCTTAGTTCTTGCGTTTGAGTTATTTTTGTTCTTGTTAATTAGTTTAATTGTTGTAGTCATGTTTTCAGTTCCAGTTCTTATGATTAAATTGGTTCCTTTAGTTTCTATTATGCGTGAGTAGTTCCCTTTCTAGGTTTAGGATTAGGGGATCCATGGATTGATTTTGATGTTTTGCTCATAATGTTAGGTTGGTTATTAATGTACTTGAATTCCTGTTGTCAACTTTTATTGCTTGCAGTTAAATACTGGCCAGGTTTATGTTAGTTTGATATTGTGATCTCGTGCGAGCGCGGGTAAGACTTCCCACATTACGACTTGCCGGCAACTACGGCAACCCCGATGTCTAAGGGAGCGGCCGAGCCATTCGCGAGTTTGCAGGGGCCTCGTTCGCGCGCCTCGTGGCCCTTCATTCCCTGGTAAATGCTACACTCGTTCCTTCATTGTGCGTTCCCCTCTCATATTGTACTCTGTGGTGCCTCGCAATGTCTCGGCGTCTTCCCTTCGTCCTCCCTTCCAGTTCTTCTCGATTCCTGTTAGTTCCTCGTTGTCGTACATTTTTAGTTTCATTCCACCCCTTCACGGCCTGCCTTTATCCCATTTACCCCTTTTTTGACTAACTCGGTTTGCTTGCTTCCTGTGGATCCCCGATCCCTACTTTCCTACATTTAGTAGTAGCGGGTGTGTGGGCTCGCATCTCATCAAATGACCTGGTATTGTTTCCAGCGCGCCCGGCCCGCACCTTGGCACCTTCCCCACTGCCTGCCCCTCCCCCATCGACCATCTCCAGTCTTACTCGGTTCCCGTAGACGATCCGAACGCTATCTCTTCTTGGCTTTACCCTCGCCTGGCTCGCTTGTTCTCACTCGGTACTCCTTCAGGTTTGATGCTCCATCCTCTAAACCTAGTATAATCCTTGAGCGAGTTTTCAACACTCCGCCAAACCCTAGATGCCATTGCTTCATAAGCCCAAACCCAGGGCTTCGTACCGAAGGTGAACAACGATGATTGATAATACGCCCCACACCATGGTGGCTCACGTCTGAAGTTTCGCATAGCATGCTATGATCCTCGAGAAGGCTACCCTCTTTGGTCCCCCTCACCGCAGTCTCCTCTCCCCCCATCTAACTGCAGTCTCAGGTCGCGGGCGCGCCCTTCCCCTTGTCATTGCCATGGTATCTCTGGGCCATCGGTGAGCTAAAATGCATCCTACCATCCCCATCACCACACTGAAACCCCACCAAAGGACACATAAGCGGTTGGTTCTTCGGAATCCCGGCCCCCACGTCCCTATCCCAGCGTGATCGCTCCGGAGACTTGACATATATTCCAGTTGTGAACATTGATAGAAACATAGTCAAACAGCGCGTCTGTTCTATACAGGGCATTTTGCCCATTACATGCCGTTCGCAGGACTCTGCCCGCAAGTTCCCATATCGGTCTCGACTACACGTCAATGCCTATGACTATGTTGTAGACCAGCGCGATCCGTTCTCGATGTCCCATTTGAGTGTTCGCTCGGTCTTCCCCTCCCCCGCTTAAGCCTAAGGAACGGATGACGGCCCCGAATCTGTGTCTTCCGCAATAGTCCCGTGCGCGCGAGGCTGTAGTTGTAGTGGGCGTCCCCTTTCGGGGTCCACACCGAAGTCCGGTGTGAGAATGATCGTTTAGGGCGAAGTATCGAGTAAACGACCTTCCTGCGTGCTGGCTCGTTACGGCGTAGGACCCCGCTGACATAAGGGCGGGCATGATGTAAAAAGTAAAGAGACGATCGGAATAAAAATTATGGTTTCCCTCTTTTCTCCCCCTTTCCCCCCCTTTTCCCCCCTCCTCCTCTTTTCTTTCTTTTTTTTTTTTTTTTTTTCCCCCCCCTTTTTCCCCCCCTTTTTTTTTCCTTCCTCCCCCCCTTCCTTTTTCCCCTCCCCTTCCCCCCTTTCTTTCTCTTTTTTTCCCCCTTTCCCCCCCCCCCGTTTTCCCTTCTTCCCTTCTCCCCCCCCCTTTTTCCCCCCTTCTCTCCCTCCCCCTTCTTTTTCCCTTCTTTCCCCCCCTCCCCCCCTACCCCCTTCTCTTTTCCCCCTCCCCCCCCCTTTTTCCCCTTTCCTTCCTTCCCCTCCCCCTTTCTGTCTCCTCCCCGTCCTTCCTTTCCCCCCCCCCCCCCCCCTTCCCTATTTCCCCTTTTTCT
>PYUH01000040.1:2990356-3001440 GCA_016808085.1 Suaeda aralocaspica | reverse complement strand
GATTACCACAATTAGATCATAAGGACAATAGGCAAAACGAGTCTAAGTGAGCGAGAGCCATTAGAGGAGTTTTGAAGGGGACTAGATTCGAGAGAATTAGTGGACCTTAATTCAAGGAAATTGATAATCTGTTAATTAATTGTGCGCAATTCATTTGTTAATCTGTGGTGAATCGATGTCCTAGGCTTAGTCATAAATTCATTCCCTTAATCGATTCAGTTCTAGTTTTAGTTAATTTTTTAGTCTTAATTCAACATTCAAGGCCCTTTATACAATTTAAACTTTTTAGAACTAATAGGTTTAATTGCTTCCCTGTGGATACGATCCCTACTTTCCTAGCTATAGTAGTTAGAGGGGTGTGGGATAGCCTCATCATGCATGTAATTGTTTCAAGAGAGAAAAAGCAACTTGGAATAATAACCACATAAACACATTCGACCATCTCAAGTTCTTTATAGGTCCAGTAGAGATTCCGAAGCTATATTTATTGGCTTAAAATAGCATGGATAGATTAGTTCTCCACTGGTACTACTTAAGGTTCTTCCAACCCTAACCTAGTATAAATTAATGAGCGAGTTTCAAACACTTACAGCCAAACCCTAGATTGCCATTAGCTTCATAAGCCAAACCCAAGGGATTAGTTAAAAGTGAACAACGATGATTGATAAACGCATTGGTATAACCGTATAAGCTTAGAATGATGATATATAATGAAAGGAACAATTCCTTTTTGTACCATACACATACACCTCTCAACAAAAAATAAAATGCATATAAGTAGAGGAGCAATATTCCTCTGTCATGCCATGGTAATATCTGGGCAATAGGTGAGCTAAAATGCATAATACATACACATCAACAACTGAAACCAAAAAAAGAAAAATAAGAGGTTATATAGACCACAAGCAACACGTACCATCATAAGGCGTGATCGATTCCGGAATTTGACATATCATGTTCAAGTTGTGACATTTTACAAGTCAAACGGCATGTTCTACAGGAAATTTTGCAATTCAGAAGTAGAAGCTCCGCAGCAAGTTCACAATAGGTCCTCGATAATCCAAATGCTAGCTGTTTGTAGACCAGCGACATCATTTGATTGTTCACTAGGTCTCACCAAAACATCAAGAACAATCCTGTCAAAATACTCTGATACGTTCAATCCTACCATAATCTGTAGATTCCTTTATACAAGCTACTTCTTCGTTTCTGACAACAACATGCAATACTCGGCATATTACCAAGTAAAGAGATTACTTGGAATACAAATTCTTGTTTTCCTTGAGCAGTGGAGAAGTCTCCTCAATATGAGGCTTCCTTGAAAGCCAAGAACTACACATCAAGAGATAACCAAATCCATTTTCCTCCATTCCTTGCGAACAAAATTTTTTATTAGAAGATTCCATGTGTTAGTATTGGGGACAAAGCCATTGTCTACCCCTCTATCTAGAATCCTCAGGGCACCATTGGACATGCCAAGCCTACAATGCCAATTAATCAAAGTGTTGTAAGTGATAGCATCTGGGGAGATTCCTTCAATTTGTAATCGCTCAAAGAGCTTAACAGCCTCTTGGATGCGTTCCATTCTACATAAGCCATTTATCAGACTATTATAAGTGACTACATCTGGTGTCAAGCCTCTATGAATCACCTCTGTCAAAAAGTCAAGCGCATATTGTACCTTCCCTGATCGACAGAGGCCATTGATCAGTATATTACACGTAATAATGCTAAGCTTAATGTTGTTACTTATCATTTCTTCAAATAAACCAATAGCTTTCTCCAAGGCACCACTCGCACACAGTGCCTTTATTAGCCCATTGTAAGTGACTTCATCTAGAGGTAACCCTCTAAATAACATCTCATGTACAAGTTTAAGTGCTTCTTCTGTTGAACCTTTTCTCATATATGCGTGGATTAACGTATTGTAAGTAACAGAGTTGGCAATCACTCCTTCCAATACCATATCCTGGTACAGCTTCAAAGCATCTTCTATTTTGTCTACAATACATAACCCATATATTAAGGAATTGAATGTATATATGTCAGGCTTACACCCTCTTCCAGACATCTCATTGCATATTCTGGAAGCCTCATGGACCTTCCCATCTCTACAGTAGGCACTTATTAAACAACTGTACCCAGTTGTATTCAGGCTAAGCCCTCTAGCTGACATCTCATCTATGACACGACTAGCTTCCTCCAGCTTACCCTTTTTACAATAACCATCAATTAATATAGTGTACGTATTGACATTTGGCGGATGTCCTTTACGTTCCATCACATTCACAAGCTCACTAGCAGAACCCAGAAGGCCCTCTTTGCAAAAACCACGCATCAGTATGTTATATGTATATACATTAGGTTCACATCCAGGACTCACCATGTTCTCTTGAACAATAACCTTGGCTTCATTGAGCCTCCCAGTTCTTATATACCCATCTATCAAGGTATTAAACAACAAAACATTAGGCTCAGGAACTTTTTCCAACAAAGCTCTTGCTTCGCTGACTTGTCCTGATTTACACAACCCATTCATTAAAAAGCCATAGGTTAAAGCATTCGGGGCAAAACCCCGAGAAAGCATCCGATCAACTAACTTGGCAGCCTCATGAATACGGCTAACCTTACATAGACCCTGTATGACATCATTGTATGTTTCAACATCAGGGACACACCCCATCAAGATCATCTCTTCCAAAAGGGTCGATGCATCATTTACTCGACCAATCTTAGACAAAGCATGAATAAGTGTCTGATAAATGATAGAATTTGGGACACACCCATACTTAGGCATGTCACGAAGAAGTGACCATGCAGTATCTACCTCATTAACCTTACAAAGCGCTTTCAACACAACAGCAAAGGTATACACAGTGGGAGAAAGACCCCTATTCACCATATCATAAAATACATTAAGAGCAACTTTATAACAATTCCCAGCAACCAAAATCTCCAACACAACATTGTAAGACTTAAAACTCGGCTCGAAACCATAAGCATTCCTCATATCCAATAACAACCTAGTAGCCTGACCAGGCAACCCAGCCTTACCATAATACCTCATGACCAACATAAAGATAGATTCTTTAAACATAATTCCATCACTTTTCATTTGCAAAAACAACCTATCAATCTCCTTAAACTGAGAAGCAGCACCAAGTTTATCAATCAAAGCATAATAAACATCAAAAGAATGAGAATACCCATCTTGGGTATTTGCCAATTCAAAGAGCTTCATTGAAGTGGGAATATCAATTGGCAGCTCAATCATCTTGAATAGTCTATAAGGGGTAAGATAATTGAGTGATTGTTGAACATTTTCAATGTCAAAGGGTTTAAGTAATTTAACCCATTTATTCGTCTTTGAATTCAAATCCCCATTATTTTTATCAGAAGATGAATTTGACGGATACCCAGATGAACAAAATGGGTAATTGGGAATTCTGGGGAAATATTGCAGCTTTTGGGTGACATAAACTTTGAATTTAGGTGGTCTAAACATAACAACTAAAACCTCAAAATAGCAAGAAAGATAAAAGGATAATTAGATAGAAAAGGAAGTAAAGAATGTACCTTTGAAGATAGATTGAAGCGAAAACACTGTGGTTTAAGTGCCAGGATACAAACATTTAAATTTGCAGAAAATTTAGGCTTCAATGGAAGTGAAGACTGAAGAGTAATGGCAAATGGCAATATTGATAAGCAGTTGAACTCAATCCAAATAGCCAAAACGACACCGATTTGAAACATTTTTTTGGTAGTGGGCCGCGGGGGTATAGGAAAGTTGCATGGTTTTTTTTTAACTGTTTTCTTTGTTAGATGTTTGTTAAAGTATTTAAGAATGGGTGGGTTGAACGCTTGTACATAGGGGTGTCAATTCGGGTTGGCGGTGCAGCCGTGCAAGTTAGGGTTGACCTAATCGGATTCAAGAAATATCAGTTCAGTTTAACTTCAGTCGTTTTGTCCCTTTAGTTCAATCCAATTCAATTCAGACCATTTCGGGAGTAAGTCAAAACAGTTTACTATTACTTCGGGAACAATTCAGTTTAGGCTCGAACCATTATGGTCAGATTAACTTTAGTTCAATCTAAAAAGGGCCAAGTAAAAGTAACTTAGAAAGATGTCGCCTTTTTCGATTATGATTGGGTTATTTCGGATTCTCGTAGTGACTTTAATTTTGTCTCTTTGAATAAAAGTTGAAAATTATGTGATAAATATTCTTATGATGAACTTTTAAGATATATTTTAAGTTGAATAATATATCTTGGTACTTCATATTAATTGTGTTTTCGATTGATTTTAGTGTAGTTGACATATACAAATAATTATTTAATTAATATATTTGAAAGCTTCGTTTGAGTTCACATTGATTTCAATATACAATATAATGTGTCACGTTTGAAAGGAAATTATTGAGTTACAATAAAATTTTATTTTTACATTAGATTGAGTTTTGACTCATATCAGTTTAGTTCAGTTCAGGTTAGAATAGGTCAAAAGATCAAGCAGTTTGCTTAATATTCAGTTCAATTCAGTTTGGTTCGTCCTTTTTTCGGGCTTTGTACAAGTTAATTTCAGTATGAGTTATTTTCAATTTAGGTTCAATTCAGTTCAATCCATTGATTTATCAACCAATAACAGTTTCGGTCACTTTCCGTTCAAGTCATTTTCGTTACAGATCGCTTTCAGTTTCGGTCAAGGACAATTCAGCTAAACGGGCTGTAACCCAATCCGGTACCCCTAGTTGTACATAATAAAATAACAAAGTACATAGTAAACCAAAGAATCATCATTCATCGAACTATAGAAAGAGTAAAATTGTAATGTATTTAAAAAAATCTAACAGTTAGAAACAAGGAATTCTCAGAGGCGGAGGGGTGTATTTGTATATTTTTGAGTTGTAAAATTTTAATTTAGGAGCATCCTCATAGGTAAATAGGTAATTGGGTGCTTGATAATTAACCTATCTTGACACAAAGGTACTATTTTATACTCGGTTTTACAAAGAATAGTGTCGAAGAGAAGTCGATGTTAATAGGCAATGTAGAAAAAGCAATGACTAGTAGAAATTAGATTCATTTAGGAACTTCTAATGACAATTAAACTTTGAATTAGTAGTAGTTAGTTTAAAACTATTACGTAGAAATCACTTTAACTTACTGAACCTATTACACAAAGGTTTTTCTAAGGATGTATTCCTATAAAAACCTATTTAGATGATATCTGAACAAGAATAAAATGATAATTAGAGAGTGTTAAAGCTAATTTACAAAATCATACATATAAATTGGCAATATTTTGCATTCCTCAAACTAAATTCTAAGAATGACCCTAAACACCCCTTGAGTCTAGAATACAAAGTAAAATTCTGATCTTCACATACTTGTATATGCTATCCGCACTGAACCTTTTCTTGTAAGAGCATTCTTGTAGCTTCAATGACTACTTGCCCACTTACATAGTGTTGCCTGCACACAGGCATGTAGACTTCAGCTCCACCAATCAGCTCAGTCTGTTTTTCATCACTTTTCCTCAATGTGAAACAAGCACGTTTACCACACAGCTCACATCGAGCAGTGAGTTTCGTCACTGAGTCTGCCAGTGGAATTATACTGAGCACCGAACCAAAGCTCTTTCTGCCACATAACTTGATATTAGCCACAAATTTATTTCAACAAGATGAAAACCAAAGGAGCAACAACACCATGAAGAAAATATTTCAAAGAAATTGTTTATCCGCTAGAATTCAGATCATATAGGAACAGAGAAGATTTGATATGTACCTCATGTAGTCACCATCAAGTCCAGCAACTATAATGGTTTTGCCATCATGGTCCGCAGCTCTTTGGCAGAAGTCGTACAGATCCTCAAAGAATTGAGCTTCATCAATACCAATTACATCTAGCTGCAAATATCACATTAAACTTGGTTTGTCAATTCTAAAACTAAATAGTGGTAAGCAACTACGCAATAATAGGGTTAGCACATGTAGCGCACATTTACAAACCAACTAAATCAGCGGTGCAAAGCCTAAACATGTGAAAAAGAAGACAGAATGACTTTCAGAGGAGTCCAGATTCTCTCCATTTCTTAGAGAAAATGGAGAGTCCATTTCATAAATCAATGGTAGTACTGTAGAAGATACCAGGGGTATTTTTGGGTTTTTTATTATTATGCTAGCTTACGTGTCAAAATCTTAAGGGAAGAAATGGAGAGGATCCTAACACGCATTCATGTCATATAGCCAAAAAATCAAATTAGCTTTCTCATATATGAATCATGATACCTCATCATAAGCACTTGAACCGAATTTCTGCTTGAATGATGACAAGTCATGTAATGCCAAGCATGGATACTTATCCCCATCATGAGTGGCGATGGAATTAAGTGCATATCTTGTGTCTTTGTTTGATTTGATTAGAGCTACCTTCCTGTTACAAAAATAACACAAAGAAGAACATATTAAGGCACCCAATCATCGTCTCGTACATCTATCTTGAATGCCAAAGCTTCAAAAGGCTACAAATAATATCAGATCGGCATACATTAACTCGAAATGAATGAACCTTACCGGCAGAGCATAAAGGAACAAAGTTGAATTTATAATGATTAATTTATGCCATTCTAGGATATGATCATCTGGATTCCAGTAGGAAGCAAGAGTTTAACAAATCAAAACTATAAATGTGATAGTTTTGTACTTTTGTTTGGTGATTTATTGTCCTTTCAACTCACATATTATCCCCTTTTTGTCTCCAGGAAGAAATAGCAGCGAATGTACATGCAGAAGAAAGGCTCAATTACAGCACTCATAGAGTCCAATCAGCCCTAAATTCCACTTATCATAAGGCTGTAGCACAGTAGCACTCCTACACATCTTGCCCTAACGACTCTTCATCCTTCTTTAGGCTCAGCACATATACATATCAATCTCATATATATGTCACCTAAATTAAATAGCTAAGGTTCTTAACTTCTTACCATAAAAGCCATGAGGGAAGCCTTGCTTCTCATGTATTTGAGAACATGACACTTGCTTATAAGTCAAGCCATCAGTCATTCAGTCCACAAAACTAACTTTATTACCAATCCAGCAATAAAGCATGAATGGGCAAAAGAGCTAGTATAAAAATACATATTTCAAGCATGAGTCGTGAGTGTAGACACTAGTGAACTATGTTACTTTATTATCGGAAAGAATCAGTTATAGGCATTAGTGATAATGTCCACAGTTGGTCCTGATTTGAAACACTCTAGTACCATGTCAATATTTCATTTCCAGACATTCTACAGTCACGTACAGGTCAAATGGCTAAATATATCTGGTTTATAAAAAGGGAAAAGCTATATATCTTACCTATTTAGATTGTTATACATCCTGAACCTTTAAGTAATATCACCAATTATATCATTTGGATATCCTGATGGTTGTATCTTGTTCTTGTATCAATGACTAAGACTAATCAAATTCTCTTAAGTCAGGCTGGTAGCCACTGTCTGCTGAAGTACAAGTCAAAACTTCAAGCATCTCTTGCGTATCTTTAGCATCCTTGTGAGTGTTGTCACCCTTAAAGAAGAAATGGACTTCATTCTGGACCTCTATTCTACTATATCCAGGATCCTTTTTCACCCCGACTTCCCTCATCAAACCCCAAACATCAGCTACATTTTCCCACATTGCATAAGAGGCAAAAGTATGGGATAAAACAACATATTTTCCAGCATTATCTTGCTCCAACTCAAAATATTTTTTGGCTGATAGTTTCAACAGCTTAACATTACCATGAAGTCGACAAGCCCCAAGCAAAGAACCCCATACAGAAGGGTGCTGCTTGCATGGTGAGTTATTAATAAAATTATAAGCCTCTTCTAACCTCCCAGCACGTCCTAAAAGGTCAACTATGGCTGCATAGTGTTTCTTATGAGGTCGAATCCCATAGTCATTCTGCATTGATGAAAAATATTTCCATCCTTCATCAACAAGACCTCTATGGCTACAAGCAGAGAATACGGCAAGGAAGGTAACATAATTAGGTTTCAAACCTTCTTTTATCATCTTATCAAAGTGCTCCAGAACCTCATTCGTCCTTCCGTTGTATCCATATCCAGAAAGGAGGGCAGTCCAAGTGATTACATTTTTATCAGAAGATTTATTAAACACCTTCTGCCCATCAGTTGGACAGCTACTTTTGAAATACATATCCATAAGAGCACTATTAACCACCACGTTTTTCTGAATAACACACTTCACCATGACTGCATGAGCTTGTTTTCCCTGCTCCAGCAGAGCCAACGAGGCACATGACCTAAACACGGAAGCAAAGGTGAACTGATCTGGAGCAATACCAATATGTCTCATCTTGTGATAAAGACTCAACCCTGCATCTTCCATGCCTTTTTGCACATACCCTGCAATCATTGCATTCCATGAGATTAAACTCTTTTCCAGCAATTTATCAAAGAGAATGCAGGCAGTATCTAACTTCCCTGCCTTACAGTACAAAATCAACAGTTTAGTCTTCAGGTATTCATTGAGAGTAAAACCAACAAGCACCATATGAGCATGAATTCTTCTGCCCCACTCATACACTCCTCGATGTATGCATTCTTGCAGTAAGAGAGCATAAGTGTCCCAGTCCATGACTAGTTCAGTACGGCACAATAACCCAACCGCTTCCCTCAATCTTCCAGAGTAACAAAGATCCTTGAGTGTTTTATTCAACAGTATGGAAGAGCTGGTGACTTGTACGGCCTGAAAACTGGGAGACACCAACTGTGACAACCAAAAACCAAAAGCCGAAAGAACAACCTAGATATCTCTTAGGACATTGAGGATGGGAATAATCAGGCTAGAGCATCACCAACGCATATTAGCCTGCCATTCCTAGATGGAAGAGTCACTAAAGCTGTTATAAACCTGCCCAAGAGTATGCCAAACAACCCTTACTCAAGATCTTGTTAACCTATTAAAACCTAAAGAGGCATCTCATGGTTTGCACATAACCTCAAATTTAAGCTAAAAGGTAAAAAAAGTACAACCATTTATTCAGAAGTCGAATTTGAAGCCATATAATCCCAATTTCCCTTCATCTACAAATAACAATCACATGTGCGATTTCGACATGGCTTAGAAAGGGGCCACCTATCCTATAAAGAAAGAACCGAAATATGCCGGTTTGTTCGAATTGCATTGGGATCAATTACAAAGAGTCTTTTGATGAAGTCATGTGAAAGTCTTTAATAGAAACATTTGGGATAATGCAATAATTAGTTTGATTTCAGCTAACAAGTTTGATCGCCTAAACTTCACTAATTATACAGTAGTAAGAAAGAAGCCAATTTAAAACCCTAATTGGCACTTTACAATCAACATAATTAATTAAACAAAGCAAAAAATAAAATTAAAGCTAACGACCATAAATTAACAACATTAGCATTCAAATTACTACCAAAATAAAAAAAAATTAAAAAAAAGCAGTTAATTTAATTTTATGGTATTTAAAAGTAAAAGAAGAAGAAGGGAAGAACCTGCCATTACTGGATTCACATTGAATGCGGCGAAGGAGGGAGGTGGTTTTTCCGGCGAACATGGGACCCATAATAACATGAATTTCACCGGAAGAAGACGAAGATGGAGGATGTTGCTGCATTTGCTGAGAATTAGGAGAAGAAGAAGAGAAACAACGAAGAGAACTCAGAACAGAAGAAGAAGAAGAAGAGGTAGAAAGAGGAGAGAGAAAATTAGGGTTTAAATGGAGGATAAAAGAAGGTAATTTGGGGGAAGAAGAAGAAGAAGGGAAGAGAGAGAAAATTTTGGGGGAAATTAGGGATTTCATTGAAGCAAAAGCATATGACATTCTCCCCCCAAAAAAATTATTAATGGTGATAGTCGATTTAGGGGAGGAGAGAAAAAGTGAGGTAACTTAGGCACTTGACCTGGATGGGAGGATCATAAAATTAGGTATTCAGTCATTTGAGGATAGTAGAAAATGTTTGTATGTAAGTTATAAAATTTCTGAAATATAATATTTTATTTGACATCACATGAAGTTTCCTCATTATACGAAAAATGTTTTCAATTTTTACATTAAATCTTACAAACGTTTTCGAAAAGCTTCTAAGTATTTTTGAGTATATGAGTTTTCAAAACGTCCAAAAACTAAATCCTACGGAATTATGTATATCAAATAATACAAATTGTTAATTTGTTATTCAGAAGTCGAAAATGTAAAGGTTGGTGGCTGTTTGCCTGTCTCCCTCTTTGTTTAGATGATGTCCATGCATCATGCATGCTCAAGTTTTGCCCGGAAGGAATAGACGCCTATCTAATGCCTTTTCTAATTATTATTCTGATTCCTTTAAAGTGTCAAATTATTTTAGCTTATGTTAACATGGATATCCTAACAAGTCTCTGATAAGACTGTCTTACGATAAGACTACCAACTATTTGTAGATATTTTTCTTAACTATTAGATTTATTGATTTAATTAATATATTTTTTGTCTAATTATCTAGTAATCTCAACTGTCTTATATAAGTTTTTGTACTCGGTACATCATTTATCTCAATGGAATTGTTCTTTAGCTTATGATTCATAAAATGGACTAACTTGTAAAAAAAAATTTATCCTTTTTACTCGTCTAACTATAAGGCTTATTTTAAGCTATTGCTATCATGTTTTCATTTTTTTTTTTGGGTGCTAGGAAAGTACAAAGTCAAATGATGAACAATCCCACAATATATTAACTAGGGAGTGAAGCCATAATTAGATGAGTTATCCTCTCACGTCCATATCATTGAAAATTGATCAAGTCCTCTTACTCAAACAGCACAATTCACCCCCCCCCCCCACACACACACAAGTCTAAGGTGTTGTTTGGTTCACATGGAAAATTATTTCCCTTGGGAAATTATATTTTATGGGAAAATTTTTACCTTGCTAATTTTCTAGGTAGGAAATGAGAAATTTTGTTTGGTTAGTTGATGGGAATTAAAATTTCCCATGGAAATTTCATCTTACCAAGGGGGGCCTTGGTAAGTTATTTCTACCACTTGGTAGGAAATAGAACTTCCTAAAAAGT
>PYUH01000040.1:2963276-2989416 GCA_016808085.1 Suaeda aralocaspica | reverse complement strand
AGCACAATTCACCCCCCCCCCCCCACACACACACAAGTCTAAGGTGTTGTTTGGTTCACATGGAAAATTATTTCCCTTGGGAAATTATATTTTATGGGAAAATTTTTACCTTGCTAATTTTCTAGGTAGGAAATGAGAAATTTTGTTTGGTTAGTTGATGGGAATTAAAATTTCCCATGGAAATTTCATCTTACCAAGGGGGGCCTTGGTAAGTTATTTCTACCACTTGGTAGGAAATAGAACTTCCTAAAAAGTTCAAATTCTTATGCTTTTGTCAACCAAACAACACAATTTCAATTAACTTCCTAGGCAATTGTATTTCCTATGTTATTGGATGCCAACCAAACAAGGGCTAAGATCATACTATATATGTTTCGAAAAGTAAAAAATAAAAATTAAGGTTGTGCTTGGCCACTTCTAAAAACAACTTCAATTTCTTAAAACTATTTCTAGAAAACACATAATAGATAGAAGTACAATACGATGATAGAACTAATTAGCCAGGCCTCATATAGTTTTCATTATTTATTCACAATGTCTCCGCTAACTTTTATTCAATTCACCAACATATGAAATGTTTGTTGAGGAATTGCGAAGCTTCAAATTAAATGTACTTATAGAATTTATAGAACATAGCTTGTCAAATATTTCTCTATTTTAAAAAAGTGTCACAAGACTCACAACTTCACAAGTATGCTATTAAAGAATGCGTACTGAAACATTACATGTAGGGTCGTGGCAAAAATTTTAGGGGTCTTGCTTAAAAAAACAATTTAGGTCCTTATATTAATAATATTTAAATGTTATTATATATTATAGGCAATAGTATTAAAGAAAATCTAAAATTTGAGGCCTTATATATGTTAGGGCCCTGTGCGATGGGCTCCTTGAACCCCTTCTAAAACGACTCTGATTACATGAAGTACAAGTTTCGAAAGTATGCATGTCTGAATTTATATCGGTAATCAAAACCTAATTTGTTAATTAAAATCAAGTTAATTGGTTTTTTATTTTTTTTTGAGAAAAAAGTTAATTAGTTATACGTATTTGTAACAGTGGGTTAGCACACAATTAAGACTATGTTCACTTTAACCGATAAAAACAATCTAATGCTTATTTAAAAAAAAAATCAAATCAAACCAAATCAGATCAGATCAAAAAATATTAATAACAAAATAATAACTACAATAAGTTCAATTCGGATCATCTCAGAAAAATTAAGTTTAGACCATATTAGATCAGAAAAATTTAGACAAATTGAACATAGCCTCAAGTAAATAAGTAAGTTCTACAAACATACTAATAGTTTTAGCTAACTTTACTTAGCATATTGTTATTTACATAGCCGTTGGCATGTTACGGCTATGATTGACAATTTGGCATGTCTAGTTTTATTTACTTATCTAAAATTATCTTATCTAAAATTTATTGTTAATGTAAATTTATTAGTGTTGAACTTAATTATTATCTCAACTTATTTTTGTTCAAAATAAACAAAAACAATATAAATAGAACATAACAATTATTCACTTTTCTTTTACTAAACAATAGAAATCTATAAGTAACAATGTTGACTTATTAGACACATGCATGTTTAAAACAAATGTTGTAAGTGTTTATTAATCGTTGAAACAAACGAATGAATTGAAGGTGGTGAACAAAAATGAGGATTCTTAGCTTGGACATTTGGTACAGTGCACTTGCATCTATATCCGCCATTAAATAAAATAAACAAGCTTATTACGAGCGAGTCAATTCAACATACTCCATACATATATATTCTTATATAAAATGGTATCGTTACCACCGTTTAATTATTTTTTTTTTAAAGTAATAATAATCTTTATAATAATAATGATGATAAAACAAATAAAATAAAGGAAGTGTCCAATAATTAAGAATCAGATAATAGAAGAAGATGTGGTGATTAGCAAGCAACTAAGCATAAGTCATAAGGCATGTGGTACAGTGCGCCACAGACAACAATTACTTGTTTCATTGGATTTCAATTAGCTGTTCTATTCTTCTCTTTCTCTAAGTGGAGGCTCTATTTATAATAATAACAATTAGCTTCTCTTTTCTGTAAGTTGGCTAATAAAGGCAACTTATCCCTTCTGTATTCTTTACACATCTTCCATATTAATCCACTTTCTCTTTTTTCTTTCTCAATATCCTTCAATCAAACTATCTATTCAAATCAAAGATCAGTTAAAAAAACACTGTAAATATTGGTGATTTCCGCACTCTCCAAATTATGTCTGCATTTCTTACTATTTATGCGAAAGAAAGAAGATGAGAGATAAAAGGAGTGCGAAAATGCTTACTCATATGTAGTATATATATATATTAAAGTTAGATCTAATTTTATTCATTTTTTATCACTAGTAATTAGCTTTCTATAATTATAAGAACCTTCTTAAGAATCTAGTGTCATGTCTTGTAATATTAATATATACATATAGCCATATAGGTAAAAAAAAATAAAAATAAAAATGAAACTAATCATGCATATTCCATTTAGCTTGTACGTTTATCTCAGCTAGAAGGCCAATATACAAACCATTCCAACTTTACTTGTTGGAAATCAATTTAGATTCATTATTATTCCTTTTGAATTGATGATGCTTTATTTGATTTCATTTTTTGTTGTTGAACAATTGAATTGATGATGCTTGAATTTGTTGAGCAATTCTTAATGTGAAGACCACCCAAAAAATGTGGCACAAGAGATAAATGGATCGGATGTATGTCAACATACATTTACATACTTTTAGATTAGAAAGAAGGCATTGATCACGCAAGTGTTTGTTGGACTTTTACCTCTTTTGAGTTATGATCATAAAATAATATAATGGAGTATGTAGCTAATTTAATTAATTGTCAACACAAGAGCATTTTATCCAAAATCCAAATGAATAAATAAACAAAACAGTAAATCTCATACATATATTCATATCTAATTGAATTGTTCTATTATTAAAATTGTGCCCCCCAAAAACAGGTTTTGGTAATGCATAAAGATATTATCCATAATAGAAAATTGATGCAAGTAAAGAAAATAAGATTAGTATATAGTAATGTGACACCGCAAATCATTTATGCCTTGCTCCCACAGGAAGGTAACAGAGCATGTTATACAAATAAAAATAAAAAAATAAAGAAAGAATAGAGTAATATAACACAATCACAGAATTGACAGATGGGATGATTACAAGGTTGTCAATTTTGGTATTAATACCTACCTTACTCAGTAATGTATATATCCAACCGATTTTCACACCTTCAATGTTACTTTTTTACTTCATCAGTTTTTTTTTTTTTCCAATTTTAATTGTTTTTCCTGTATAATTCATGCAATATAAACTTATTTCAATTATATACATACCTAGTATTAAAAAAATTATGATCGTGTAATTTTGTTTAATTTGGAACAAAAAACTTTTACGGAATATTTATTGTCTTTTAACTATTTTTAAACCATGCATATTGTTTTCATTTCATGATAGTGCATAAACATTGAATCCTCATGCCAATGCTCCTTGGGCTTTACCAGCGGGCCGGGTGCAATCGGATGGTAGGGCTCAACCAAGTGTCAATCCATCATCATTATCCTTAAATAAAACCAAAATTACAATTTCATCCATCTCTTTCATATTTTTTACTTACCCTATTCTCTCTAGGAAATTTCTACTTTATCAAATTGAGATATTTATAAAACATCTCAAATTACATACTTGCGTAGATTGTAGGATTGTTAAGGGTAGAAATGTCTTTTTCAAACATAAAATAAGAACAATTCCGGAATTTTTGAGACCAAAATGCCAATTGAGATGTTTAACATCTCTAGCTCTAGTCATTATGTTTTCTTTATGCTTTTGAGGAAGGTTTCTAACTTTAGTGAATCATGTCAAATAGTGGGAGTAAAAGGCCTATCAATAACCACATAGGACTTTTTTGTCAAAATCACAATGAGAAACTTGTTTAATAACTTTAATTAGGATAGATACGAAGTAGTGTTAACAAATAAAAGCTAGGGTATTTTGAATTGCCTAATTTGTTTTGTCTTTATAATATGGATGTCCAAGATTTTGCAATTAGGTGACTTCATTGCTCATAAGTCACAACACATTATTTCATCACAAAATTAGTTTATCTTATATTATTCACTTATAAATTGATCAAGTGTTTGTCGATTGTCATCAATTATATCATGCTAACCTTTTCAATTTTAAAATTTACTTTACGCTCATATATTATATTAAAGCTCATCTTTTTAAATTATATTCATAATGTCTAATGGTATTTATGATTGTTATTAGAATTTTAAAATCTAATTAATCGCTCTTTATTGAAATTAATCTTTTTCGTATATTTATTGAGTTCAATATTAAGTATAGGTTCATCATCATTTTGTTGACTTACTAGCATTCTTTATCTTTTCTTCTTCTTCTAAACAATCAATTTCAAAATACAAGTACTGTTAATTAGTGGAAGGACGATGATAAAGATGGCATTTGACTAAGTCTCGAATTCTTGAACATGTTAATTGGTCATCTAATCTTGTGTGTATTGTATTTAGGGTTAGACCATTGGATTGATAGAAGGCAAATAACCACACAATCAATATGCAAGATGAATGAGGTGGGTATAGCTTAAGATTTACCTCTCCACATCATCTTAGGAAGATACACTTTTTATCCTTATCCCTTAATCACCCCTACCATACATCAAAACCGAACCCACCCAACCCGAATGAAGATGCTAGCTATAATTATTTTCTTATCTAATCCATGCCACTAATTAACAACCTCATTTAAGATGGTATGTTAAGGATTTCATACTGAAATCAAAGAGTATCTTATCAAATCGAAACCAATCCTTGCAAGTAACATCACATACTTACAACAAACAAATTGAATATTACAGACTTAAAATACTATCTATTTATCAATTAATCTTATGAGGCTACGATTTATATAATTATCCTTAATAATGGACCAACCCTATTAAACATCTTGCGATATTTCATCTCTTTCATTTTTCATCAACAACAATGGCAAAAATTAAAAAAAAAAAAAAAAAAAAAAAAATTTACAAAATTAGTGACTTTTTTTTTTTTTTTTTCTCATGTTAGAATTACAATTAGGGAAATTTTAAAAAAAAATAGAAGGGTAAAAGAAGAGGCATATATACAAGTTTTGAAATGCAAACATAAAAACTGGCAAGTCACCATCTTTCTTCGTCTCCTCTTCTCCACGAGAGGATAGCCAAAGCTACCCTCTCTCTCTCTCTCTCTCTCTCTCTCTTTCTTCTTCCATTTCTGCCCATTTATTATTTTTATCCATAATCTCTTTTTTTTTTTTTTTAATAATTATTATTTTTTTAATTTGCAGTTTTACATATACCCCTTCTTTTTTCTTCCTCTCTTTCACAACCCTGTTTTTTTTGCCTCTTTCTTTTGATTTTTCTCTCTCACATACTTATAATTTTTTGTAAGAACTTCAATCAATCAAACCCCCCTAAAAAAGAGAGGAGGTTGAGGAGAGAGAAGAAGAAGAAGCAGAGAGAAGCTCATCTCTCTCTCTCTCTCTTGTTCTTGTTTAAGCCTCCTCTCAGATCTTCTATTCCTTCTTCCATTTGTTTGATTATTACATTAGTTTTAATCTGGTAATACTTTAACTTGCGTTTTATTTTGAATTTTGAATTAAAGTTTCTAACTTTGATTATGGGATTATACTTTATTTTCTGGGTTTTTATTGTAATCCCAGATTTTGGATTTCATTGATCAATGATCTAACACTTACCCATGGAAGATCTGATGTTTTTATTTTGATTTACGCAATACCCATTTCGTATTTTTATTCTTTCTATTTTACTTGGTTATGATTGTTTGATATTATTCTCATATTACGATTTTTTATTTTTATTTTATTTTTGCTTCTTTAGGTTGTTGGATCGATGATTATGTATTTTTTTTTACCTGGTGATGATGTTTGTGTTTGAATTGTAATAAAGAATTGCTTATATTATACTGCTAAATGTGTTAGAGTTGTTTTTTTTTTTTTTTTTTTTTTTTTTTTTTTTGGGAATATTAGAAATTTAATAAGCTATATTATGGTGTTTTGAGTGTGCGAAATAAGTTATGTTATGGATGTTAATCTGGATGATTGAACTTTGTGGTAGATTAGAAGATGGAGCCAGGGAAGCTGTTCATAGGTGGAATTTCATGGGACACAAATGAAGATCGTTTGAGGGAGTATTTCCAAGCATTTGGTGAGGTTGTAGAAGCTGTGATCATGAAGGATCGGGCCACGGGCCGAGCTCGTGGCTTTGGTTTTGTCATCTATGCTGACCCGACTGTTGCTGAACGAGTCGTTAGGCAGAAGCATATGATAGATGGCCGAACTGTAAGTTGTTTGCGTACCTAATACTGTTTTATTGCTGTATGTTATTTGTGTAAGTAATTGTTGTCTTTTTTTGTTCTAGGAAGTGCTATTTGTGATGGCTTTACTATGGTGAAGGTATAATTAATTTGATTGTTTATGTTTAAACGTCTTAGACTTAGGGTAAACTTAGAAGGTGTTCTATTCAATGGCTTTGAGCTGAATTTTGTTGTTCATGGTAGTATTTTGTATTGTGTATCTATCTTATTGATAATTTTGAGGCATAATCATGGATTGCCTATATGATGTGGCTTGTGTAATTCAATTATTATTTTGTTGGCAAGTGATACAGTATGACTCTATAAGCTTATGTTGCTTGTGGTAGTATTAACTATGTCACAGCTTTAATGGAAAAAACTGCCGCTTATGATGTTTACAACAACAATAATCAAAGCCTTACTCCGAATGATGGATGAAGTCTGTTCACGAATCACTCTATCCTATGCATCCACCCCCAACTATACTCCCCTCTATCAGTGAGACATGCTCGTCTAAACCTTGTCTCCTGCTTATGGTGTCTAATGTGCTTGAAGTAATCTGCTTTTGATGTTCAATTGCTGTGCTAAATTACAGTCATAAGTTTTTGGAAAAACCAAATGTTATGGCTAGTTATTTTTCTTTATCATGTCTCAGAGATTTTAATTGATGTGCAGTTGTGTTTAATTGTTATTTCCGATATATCATATATGTCATCAGGTTGAGGCAAAAAAGGCTGTTCCTAGAGATGATCAGCACATTCTGAGCAGAAACCATAGCAGCCCTACTGCATCGCCAGTGCCTACTCGCACAAAGAAAATATTTGTGGGTGGTTTGGCTTCTACAGTGACAGAAGGGGACTTCAAAAGGTACTTTGATCAATTCGGGACCATCACTGATGTTGTTGTTATGTATGACCATAACACCCAAAGGCCAAGAGGCTTCGGCTTTATCACCTTTGACTCAGAAGAAGCAGTTGAGAGAGCACTGACTAAGACCTTTCATGAACTTAATAGTAAAATGGTTGAGGTCAAACGAGCTGTTCCCAAAGAGTTATCGCCAGGGCCTAGCAGGAGTCCTTTAGGGGGTGGTACTAGTGGACTTAGCAGAGTTAATAGCTTCCTCAATGGCTATACACAGAGTTACAGTCCAAGTCCTATCGGAGGACAAGGAATCAAAATTGATGAACGCCAAAGCCCCATCTCTTTTGCTCGTGGTGGATTTCCTTCATTTAGCCCTTCTAGTTACGGAAGTGCATTGAGTTATGAGCCAAGGATGAGTCCGAACTTTGGTGAAGCTGCAAATCTCTTTCCTAAGTTGAGCTTTGAGCAAGGATTGAATGCATTGCATAATATCAACGCCAACAGGCATGATAGCTTTGCTGAGTTTGATGGGGTGAATAGAGGTGGTGCCTCTATTGGTTCATCTACCTGGAGCTTGTGGGGGAATGGAAGCATAAATGACAGTGCTTTCTCTGGAGCCAATGCTTCTATGAACTTGAGAGATATTGAGGCAGATGCTCTTAAAAACAGTGAATCAATATGGAATTCCTCCACCATTCCTGTTCAAGGTGGAGGCCGTGCTACTGTCTCAAATGGCATCAATCTTAACTATAGTCGGGAAGATAACAATATTGGATCAGCATTGGGATTGTATGGAAGAGACATCCGAACTAGGACTGCACCTGTATCATCTTTTCCATCATTTGATGGTGGGTATGATGCTAAATTTGATGATTTCCTTGGTGGTGGAATTGAGCAATCCTTGCTTTTGCCATCTTTGGGACAGAAGGGATCTGGCTCGTTTGAATTTGGACTTGGAAATTCAGTGTCAGATGTTCCGCTCAATAATCCTGCTGGTTTATGCTGGTAGATATAGCATTTGTCAATAGCAACATAGAGGTAAGGCTCTGTTCTCCTTTAGATATCTTAATGTACTTACTTTCTGCATAATTTCGCACATCCTTTCCATCATCTTTACCAGCTCTTTTTCTGTTGTGTTATGACTGTTATCAGAATTCTGGTTTCTTTACGAACTCAAAATTTTGACCTGTTTAGCAGTAGTGTCTGCTTCTATTACGTGGTGGAGATAATTTGCAAATGCAATCAGCTAAGCCAACTAGTTTGGTGCAAAATGTTTAAGACATGATTAAACCACATTACATGTCTATGTCACTCATAGCATTTTGTTATAATCTTGTAGGTAACCGTCCATTTCTCTACATACAAGTTATCCCAATGTTTGATAGTATATTGCTTATCTTTGAAGAGTTAAATGTAAAATGCTAACCGCTTATTGCAAGTAAGCTTGAGGAGTTGTATGCTGAAGATGATCTGTCCATGTCAGTTTTATAAGTTGTCCTGGACCTAACTGTCATCTGCTTATGGTTTATGAGTAGACATAAAGGTCTATATAGGTTAGATGAATTTGACCATAGCTGTCTGGTACAGTCTTGTAGATTAAGATAGCTTTTAAATGTAGCCAGCTGAATCTGGTGAGTAGCTGTTATGTTATTTCATTCCCATTGTTAAAGCTTCCTCTTTGCTACGTTGTGTGTGATATATTTACATTTATAAATGTATGCTCTTTGATTAACAAAGTAAAATCTTGCCATCTTAATTTCAAAAATGGTATGCTTGTAAATAAAACGAGTTTTTATTCCTTAAACAAATCGTTATTTTGCCAGTAAATAATTAGAGTTTCTAATGTTAAAGTAGATGGAAATTGCTATTTTTTTGTTTGAATGGTTAGATTATGCTGTGTGCCAAATTAGGTACTAAACTGATCTTCCTTGCTACTGTTAGGACCCAACTAGTTAATGCAACTGTGTTAACTCTAGTGTGGTTATGAAAGGATTGTACAAGCCTACAAGGTGCTACCGTGCAACCATTGTACTTGAAATAGTATTACTTAAAAATTAGCCTAAATAAGCTGAATTTCTCTGCACGCATGAATTTTCTTACATCTAATCTGGCCTTACCTCACTTTGGGCTGGTGTTTCAATAGTCATTGAGGTAATGTTTTGTGATATGCTAAGAAAATTTCTGTAAAGGAAAAGACCTTGCGGATGTTTGAAATTTTCTGTTAAGTTGAAATTTCACACCTGTTTATAGTTATGCTAACATATTCTTTCTGTTGTGATCAGTTTCAGGGATTGCTGCTTAGGAGAACTTAATTCAATTGGATGCGGAGAAGTTTCTGTAGGTGAACATAGATCTGCGAAAACTGTTTCCTGTAATTCGGTAAGTAGAAAATTGGGGGTCGTAGCATTGGTCAGAGTTGCTGCTTGGATTTACAATTACACAAGCAACAAGATCGGCACAAACTTGTTGATCATTTTATCATAGGTTTTTTTTTTCCTCGTTTTTGTCTTCGTTCGTTGGAATTTGTAAATTGAATCACGGGGTACACATAGTATCATCCATCACTTGCATCATGCGGCGGGTACATAAAGAACTAAGAAGTGGATGTTATCTGATCTTTCTCCTTTCATATAGTTTTTCCACCCAAGTTGTTTATATTCTTATGAGGTATTCAATTGCTGTAGTGAACATCTGTTTGAGTTTGTAATGTTTAAACTCTTCAGAATGCTTGTGAGCTGCTTATACCGTGGGAAAAGAATTTTTGTGACTTCTTTTATAGATAATCCCTCCTTCCCTAGAATATATTATGCATCATTTCATTCATTTGCCTTTTGAGACCTGAACTTCACCTTCGGTCTTTATCAATAAAATACTACTCGTATCAAAAAACGAGTACATGAGTATTATTTAATACGGAGTATGAAAACAATAATAATTATATACGTAGTATATCTTTTTATGATGCATAATATAGATATTAATGGTAAAAGAGTGTATTGACGACAAATGTTCTTTAATTAGCTCCTTTGTTTTAAATTAAAAGTTTCACTTGGTTTGGATGTTTGGATAGAGAGAGGATAGAAGCAAGATAGAAGGAGCTAAGGGAATCTTTGCTTTTGGAATGAGGATATGAATGGATTTGGTTAAGATTGATTAATCTTCACTTGCTTTCATGGTTCCACCCTATCCATCCCATCATTCATTAATGTGCATCCATCATTTTCGTGTACTCCCCTAATAGAGTAGTAGTTGAGTTTTCATTCCTTTTCTTCTTCCAAATTCTCTTCTTACCATTGTTATAAGTTCCAACAAAGCTTATTTTTTATTGAACCATTTATATAATGAGATAAGAATATCTTTTCGCTCTAGGAAAGAAAAAAACTCCGTAATAACTTTAATAACAAAAACATTGTAGCTAGGTTTAAAAGTCTTTGGATTTTAAATTTTTGATATTAATAACAAAAAATTATCGAAATATACCTTGCTCTTGGCAATTGTTTTGATGATAGAAAAATGAAGTAATTACCAAAAAAAAGGGTGAAGTATACCTAGCTTTAACAATGAACGATAATTGTTTTTAAAAATTCAACTTCATTTATATCTTAGGTAATCATACATGAAGTATATACGAATGCAATGTTAAATACGGAGTAAACATCTTTAATAGTGGATCATTGTGCTCAAAAAGATGTGTATTTTATGTTCAAGTTAAGTTAATTGTTCAACTTAAACATGATTAGACTTTTTAACCATTGTCTCTATCATCATCTTTTTTATGTGATTTTTTTTATTGATATTCGTCTGCAGTTGGGAAGTGGGGGAAACGAATTATTGTCCCTTCACACATGTTATGGGACAAGACAAAACATATGCCCTAATTCACATGGTAATCCATCACAAGCAATGAATTAGTGTCCAACATGTATTTCCAACGACAACCATTGGCTTAATTAGTATTGCGTTTGTAATGAAATTGTTTGCATGATAATTAACCATTAATTTCTTCTTTTTTAATCTAAAGACAACTTAATATTAAAGCATATTAGGTAGATTGTATAATGTATTTTGGGCACTTATTTTCAAAAAAGTTTTACGTATTCCACAGTACCCACCCACGCCTCATATAAAATTATTATACTGAGTATAAAATAAAGAAACAAAGTGAAGGAAAAAAAAATAATTTGCACCACTTTAGTAACAACTAACAAGTAGAATATGGTAATTTAGTTTGAATTATTCCAGTTAATTTTCAATGTTGAAGTACACTGGACAAAATTTGACTAATTTTACCATACAATTGGTTGTACGGATTACTTTGTTATGGAGTAATAAATTTCATTTTTATGTGTTCACAATTGATAAAGATATAACCCTAGTTTCACTATGTTCATGCTACATTGATGTGTACAACCGAATACACATGACATAACTTGGAATAATGACAAAAGATATTATTGATTGCTCTCTATCCAACTACGTTGCCATGTTTTATATTACTACCCCGTAATCAATTACTTACAACAAAAATTATTCCTTTGTTGACCGTAATCAATTACGGAGGTAGTATGATTATCTTAGTATCTCACAACAAACTCGTATACAGACATAAGAAACTATTTCATTATACTTTGGGTTGGTTTGATCAAGGTTAGTTCCAAATATTTTGGGTCTGTTTACTTCAGCTGAAAACAATTGAACTAAAAGTTTTTTATAAAGGATTAATGAGTAGCAAAATAAAAGAAGAGCTGAACTGAACTGAACTAATTTTAAGCTGAAGTAAACAGACCATTTAATGATTCATTTGGTACTTGATCTACGAGTAACAAAACACTTTGTTTTGGTCAGGGCAATTATAGGTCAATAAATATGATAGATAAATAAATAAGTAAAATACCATCAAGCACATTAAATCTTAATTTTATTTTGCAAAACGGACTATCATTTTTGGAAAACAAGCATGGGTCAGTTTTGGCAAATAAAGAACTAGTTGCATCACATAGAAAAGGGAGTGTGTCATGTGTGATTAGAAAGCCGTTATTTCATAATCAAAGATTCTGATGTGATTTATCCCAAATCAATGACTGAGAAATGGCCACGATCCCTTATCAGCATCTCATTTTCATGAAATTTATTGGTTAAATTGTATTTATCAATCCACACACAGAGTATGTAGGGTCCCACAATTCGAGATGAACTATGACAAGGCCCATGGCGCTCTTAGTGTGTGGGCCTATGGTTCTATTAGTGTTGGACCACGTGGGCAAAATCTTCTTTGATATTTGTGTAAAGGGTCTACAGATGACTTTGATTTATCATAAAATATGTTCAATGTAATACTCACATGAAAAGGTTCTAATGTTTTTGTTACTGAGCAAACAAAAATTTTGGCCTGTCAAAAATAGTTTAAGATCCGCTGCTGTTGTTAAATGTGTGAAAAAGTACCATCGATTTAATACAATAATATTAAACGCTTTTAAAAAAGATTCAATTAATTTGGATGAATATAGGGAGAAGCTGCTACTCCTCATCCCTCTCCACGTATATGATAAGAATCGTATAGTAGCCTTTGAGTCAACCTATCATTCCCTCATCCCCTCAATAGGCTCCCCCCTTCCTAATAGTGATAGAGAGTATATATTTATGTGGCGATCATGACATGGATTTAAGTGTAGAGAAATTGAAATGATTATATCGTGGTTTGATGTATAGTCTTGTACGTGGCTATTTGTTGTTTAATAAGTAATAAATGTTGAAAGCAAGTGAGCAACAATTTATGTCATGTACATCATGCAACGAAGTGATTAATTGACATTCCTAGTAAGATGTTCACCATGAATTGCAAAATGTTCAATAACTCCAACATACATATATATGCTATGTATTCACAAATCAGAGAGTTCGATACATGTGGTTAAGGCAATATAAAAAGTTCGAGTAACATAAGTCGTACTCTCTAATGAAGAGATAGTGTTGACCAAAACAGCCAACAAAATCCGTAAATTAATGTCATTAGCAAGCATAGTCAACTTTGGAACACTTGCATAGTTGCATGTGTATTTTTGGAACTGTCTCAATTTTTACATGCAATTTTCTCATTGTAATTACTAACTCACTCAAGAATTTAATTTTCTCATTGTAAAGAAGAATTCAAACATATTGTACATAACATAACATAAACAAAATAAAAAAGAAGGCAAACATGTAACGCTTTGAATAAGTTTAGCACTTTATAATTGAGCTATAGATTGGGGGCCCATCATATACATCAATGAGTTGGCTCAGTTGAATTTTATATATAGTAATAAAAATATGATATGATATTAAAATAAATATTGGTACAAGTAATAATAACAATAATATTGTATTTACACCATTGTTTGAAAAGGTCAAGATGCATAGTCGAGTTGGTCTAATTAAGGTGCCAGTTTCAGGGCATGGGTTCGAATCCCATTCTTGATAAATTACATTTTCTTTTGCTTATAGACTATGATCAATTTAGTTTGTCCTTACAATACATCAGTACATGTGTGTATGAAGAATTTTCCATTTGTACCTTCCTTTGGAATTGGCTGGTACCAATGCATTGTGAATTTGTGATATGCTTTCCAGTTTCTATTAGTTGTTTCTGTCTGCAATATTTGGACTTTACATTAAAGTTTACATGGATTATTTTTGAGAGAACGTGTATGCAAATTTATATTGGAAGATTTTAGTTTATGACCAAAAAGCATCATATATTGATCCCAATTCATCATGAACATATATGCAACGTCGTCTGTACAGTACTAATGCCATAGTTTGAAGTTAGATAAGCAAGCTATTGATCAATAATCGTGAATCATGCCGAACAATAATACCTCTGTCACACAAGCTTTTGAAAGATTAGACCTTAAATTGTAGCCTAATCATTATAAAAGAGATAGCCAATACAGTTTCCACAAAGGTTGAAAGTGAGGGAGGGGACACATAGATCATGGGCGGTTCACATTGTGGAAGGTAAAATGTACAATACTCACAAAACCACAAATCACAAATGATATATGGTCATATGATCAAAAACTCGAAAGTGATTGTGAATGAATGACTGTGAGTTACGTTGTTATTGCCCATGTTCGCCTTTGATCATCAATATTCTCATTGATGGATACTAATTAAGATTACGTGCACTTTTATAAGCAACAAGTTCCTAAGTTTAAGCTATAAGCCAAAATACATACCAAAAGCTTATTTCCATTGGTCTATCCTCTTTTGTTCGATCTGATCTCCTCCTCTTCTTTTGGATTTATGGTACGCTAATGATAAGTGAAAATCACAAACTTACAATGATGCATATATTGCGAGCCTAATAGCATGCATGCCATACCAACTCATGATTTTAAACTTGAAATAAGAGCTTCAGAGTAATTTTCAACCAAACTACCACATTTTCCTAGTATATATGGGTTTGGATATTGTTGCTTGGACCCCGGCCCTAAGGGATGTGACCTCACATTTGATGGTCCAAATTCTTCTGATTTTTTTTACATTTACTTTACTTTTGAGATATATAGTTGTAGAATAGAAGTTTCGATAGATGTCTCCTCCATAAAAAAAAAAAAAAACAAGGCCTCTTAATTTAGACTTTGAAGACGTACAATTGATGATGTTGATATAGTCTAGTTACAGGGTTAATCATTCAATTTCAAAAACAAAAAAGAGAGGAACATCCTGAATTAAAGAAGATTCGCAAACACAAGTAGTGAACACAAACTATCATAAATTATCTGGCATAATTTTCAGTTCCGTCCTATACATCAAATTCTCATTCTCTAATTCAGTATTACTGGTATGTCTTAATAAAACTAACACACCATAACTAAACTGATCCTTGATAAGAGAACTGATCAAACTACTCTAGTCTTCTTCAACCTAACAAATTGAATAATTCCTAGTATCTACTAAATTATAACAAACATTTCTCTTTTCACACACACTAACATAAAAGTATATATATATATTTTGATTTAAGCAGGACTAATATCCTTGTGTTTCTGGCTGCGACGGAAAATGCTTGGACGAAAACCCTTCTCCAACACCTTCTCGATTTCTTCAATATGCATTCCTTTAGTCTCCGGTACAAGAAAGAAAATGAGGATGAGACCAACTACGGAGAAACCTGCATATAGAAGGAAAGTCCCAGCTGATCCTGAGGCATCTGTTAGAGTCAAGAACGTCTCACTAACCACAAGATTCGCACTCCATAAGGTTACAACCCCTATGCCACTGCAAATTCCTCGGTATCTCAAAGGGTAAATCTCCGAATTTAAAATCCATGGTACAGTCCCCATTCCTGGTGAGTATGTAATGATGTATAACCCAAGAAACACCACTGCTAAGAACCCAAACCTGCTAGGGCGCCCCTGGCTGAAGTATACCCTATGCTCGTCATGGCATGACTTTTTTGCATCCGTTTGTAACAGGCATGCTCCAGCATTGTACTGTTATATTGGTAGGTCATATCAAAAATTTATAAACCATATAGAAACAATATTATGAAGATAGAAATTGTGCATAAAGTTATTAAGGCTATGGTATGTTCAACAAGTTTAGATTACTTAAAGTGAGCTGAACATGGACTACATGTATTTTATGCTTACCTGGTTGCTACTGGCACAGAAAGCACATGTTTTGGAAGCCCTAAGGCAAGTCATACAGTTCCAAGAAGTCGAAGATGAAGCTGAAGCATAAGCAGGACAAATGGTAGAATTGCCACCAAAATGGATTGTATCAAGGTGGCTAACCTTAGGAGCAGCAATAGCAGCCTCAAAGAAAAGGCCAGACAACACCAACAAGAAAGCAATAATTGCGACCATGGAGATCAACATGAGCCTTCTCCTGCCATACCTATCCACAAACATCATGCTGATGATGGATCCCACCGCGTTGAGCCCTGAAGTAATCAGTGACAGGGCTAAAGCAGTGCTGTTAGAGGCAAATCCTGCAAACTGTACAATCATGGGGCTGTAATACATTATGGTGTTGATCCCTACAAATTGTTGGGTCACTAGAACTGTGATTCCTGCTACTAGTCCCCTCCTCACAATTATGTTATCCCATGTCATCTTTGCCTTTACTAGCACATTGTCATCTCCCATTTCCTTGTTTTCTTCAATCTCATTCTCAATCGAGGTCTTCAGTGCTACCATTTCTTTTTTCACTTCCTCCGGTGAGTATATTCTTCCTAGGATCTCCTCTGCCTCGGTTACCTTGTTCTGTATAGGTTCATACACCCATTTAAATAACATTATAAGCAACTTATTTAGACCTATCTAAACTAAGTAAAAAATTAAGCCTTCATACAATATAAGATTGCAGATTAAAAAAAGAAGTGAAAGGGAGTTTACATTTCTGTAAAGCCATCTAGGAGACTCAGGGAGAGTGATCATCAAAATTAACTGAATTAGTGCTGGGACGCCTGCTACACCAAGCATCCATCTCCAAGTCCCCGTTACCTGTTTCATTGCATAAAATTGTAAGTGCATGTTTTACAAAAAATACAAGTGTAATTAATCTAGCTATTCTATCTAGCATACAATTATGATGATCAACGTACTCTAGTGAAGGCGATGTTAATGAGGTAAGACAAGAACTGTCCACCAGTTATGAGCAAGCCATTGGTAGCAACAAGGGCACCGCGAATATTAGTAGGGGATGTCTCTGATACGTACAAAGGCGATGTCATGGACGCCATTCCAACACCCAAACCTACTATCACCCTTCCTATAATGATCACCCAAGGGGCATGTGCAGCTGCCATCACTATAGCTGCTACAAGAAACAGAACATCTGCGATTATCATTGTTATTTTCCTCCCTATCTTGTCGTTTAACACTCCTCCAATTCCTGCTCCTACTACTGCCCCTGCTACAGCCATTGCCACTATTGTTTCCTACAAACCACAAAAATTAAACATTTTGTCAATTTCCAACCTCAAAAAAGTTTATATAAATTGTTAAGCTAGTCTCATGCACTGTAAATTTTCAAAATGAAAAATTGTGCACTGGCAAACATGAAGATTAAGCGGTAACTTCTATCATGAAATGAGGTGTATATAAGTACATATAGTTACTTGCAGCCATGTTTTGTCTTTAACTTCTCTGAATTCTTCTTTAATGTAAAGAAGAGCACCGGAGATAACTCCTGCAACAAAACCAATATAATTTTAGATGTCAAAAGAAATCAGTTGAAACAATAATTTGATACGATTTCAGTACGTTATAGTTTATGGACAAACCTGTGTCATAACCAAAGAGAAGACCTCCAATTCCAGCTGAGAAGGCAAGCCTCATAATGTAAGGAGTCTTTCTTATTGTTTTAAAACATTTTGTAAATTCAGTTTTATCAACCTGAACAACGCCACCTTCAACCATTTTGAAGGATTTAATCCAACTTTATTTTACTGATCTAAACCTCAGCCTCCAAATATTATAATGGCTAACGCTTCAACCTACAAAGAGTAAGCAAAAAACAATAATTATTTATAGGATAAAGAATAGGAATAGTCTCAGCTTCTAAAATCGACACTACGTGCCCAACATTGGAAGTAGGGCACGCATCGGATAAGCTAAGGAATTACACCCCAACACTCGTAATTGGATGAAATCCGAACCCATCACTTTAAGGGTACAAGTGTACACCTATGAGTTAGAATGTTAAACTATATGTCATCTAATCTTATGTGAAAATCATGGTTAGGAATTACGAGCTAGACCACACGCCGCCTACCGATGTATTTGAAAACTTTGGTCCGTTATATATCAGTGATCAAAGTAAGACTATTATTTTGAACTGGAAGAAGTGATTGGTAGATGGCTTTCTAGCGTGATTATATGCAACTCCTCTTGGGCCTAAAAGTAGATATGTAAGAATGTAAACATGTTCAGTTGTCACGTTATTAATACTGTACTATGCAACTTATAGAAGCAACCATAAAAATGACAACGACAGATTACTTTGGTCATTGTATAAATAAATTAAAGTTCTACTCGTATTTTACTTCTATTTTAGTTGATGGAACTGTAATGCTTAGGTAGGTGTATTAATCATGATTAATTTATTTACGACCAGTGTCCAACTACCATTCGCCAAAGCTATCAATGGAAACACATTTTTACCTATTATAGCTGTCATTAAATAGTGGAAATAAGCCTGTATTATTTATTTATTTTTATTTTAATGTATCTCTCTTAGTTTTAGGGAACTAAGGACAAGCGGTGAAAATCGATCTCAAGATCTAAACATCTTAATATCCTCACTAATCAATCTGAAAAACAAGGTGTTATATATATCTAGATAAGCAAGATAAAAGCTACGAACCGAAATAAGATAACTTAAACACTAATAAAATTAAATAAGATTCATTAAAACCAAGATTAATAATTTTACACATATAATCACAAAATATTATTTCTGTTCTTTATAAACAAAATTAAATAACCTTTTCTAAACATTACAATGTTTGACCTTGATTTTTTATACTACGTAACGTATTTGCAAGTCACAATATATATATGATTTCACAATAATATGTGGAAACTCTAAGTAGTAAGGAATTAGACCAAAGGAGAGTGATGTGGTTTTAAAAAGTGAATATGTAGTACTCCGTAGATGATTTTTTAAGCACATGAGTTTTATTGTTTTAATTTTATTTATTCGACAAAAATTAATTTTATCAATTGATGTTATGTTATCTAATCACTAACGATAAAGATGAAACTACATTCGATTCGTGTGCATAAAATTAAAGTACAATCTTATGTACGAATATACAAATTAGTTTACCATATAAAATGTAACTACACAATGAATAAACCACTCCCAAATTAACATATCTATACAAGAATAAGGGGCAGAACAAATACAAAAAAAACTACGTAGTATAAACTTTAGGTAGTCATAGAAAAAACCATTATTAGAAGGAAAAATATGTTGGTAAAGGTTTAGGTTGAAGAATTTACTCACCAATAAAATCGCCACCCTTGGGAGCAATACAAGAAGCTTGAAATCAATTACACGTACAATGCAACTTCTTTGCCTTTGTACTTTGTTGTATTGTTTCTCTCAACAATTGTACTTATTGGTGCGAATAATTAAATTTGACTTCGATTTTTAATAATTGAATTGCAAAATAAAGATGATAATATATATATATATATATATATATATATATATATATATATATAATATATAGGGAGAAAAGGTAAGTTTATACACAAAATTAAGTTAAAGAAAGTAGTATATGTATGTGTATAGTGTAGTGCGAAACCTAAATTTATTTGCAGTCACTTTTTTATTTTCTGCTTATTTTATGCATTGCTACTATGTTGGCTAATATTGCAAAATTTAATAGGACGTTATTTAAATTCACCAAGAGAAAATCAAGTTACTTAGACAATCAGATTAATGAATTAATTAATTATAATATTTCGTATGTCATGTTTGTGATTTTGCTGCAAATTAAATATTTATCCACTCATCAAAGATAATATTTTCATGACTTTTCCTAGCCAAATTCAATTCTTTTACGAGTAAAAGTAATTTATTTTAAGTAATTTTACTAAGCACACTTCTCCAACTGACGAACTTAGCTTTTGCATGACACACAAGTTACACAACCTAAAAATCTAAGATTGACATTGAGACTTGAGAGGATCGTATTTTGTACATTATTATGTCCGTAAATATTGCGTAGTAATTACAATGTTATCTAATTAATTACTCCATCAATCATCATTTGGTGAATTCTTGGACAATTGTTCAAAAAATAGCCACCAAAGTTTTATTGATCATATACTGAAAATAATATCAATTAAGTTAAAATAATTAAAATCAAAAAGTTTTTTTTTAAGAGAATCTGTCATAAAAATAATAATAAAATAATGAAAAATTTTATCTTTTTCATCTAATACTAACCGATAATCATAACCAAGATTTTATATGATTATATTTTTTCATACACATTATTAAACTATTTCATGTTAAAGATTTTTTATTTATTTATTTATTTATTTTTGGGGTGTTCCTGCACCCAGTTCAACATTTGGACTAATCCGGATTCAGGGCTTAGCTTTGTTCTGGGTGGTTAGGTTAAAGTTTCTCTTTTTATACCCAAAATTCCAAATATAAAGAACTTTTAGGAATGAAGAGAGTAATAAAAAAAAAGTCTAATTAAGAATATAAAATTAGTCATATAGTCACATATAATGCTTAATTGGCTAATTAATGGATTAGGTGTCATCAAGTGACCTTGTGTGGACTTGCATTGAGACTACTAGTATTGTGTTGGCTAGCCTGATCGACTACAACTCTACAAGTCATTGGTATATATGAAGTCATGTAATTGTAGCTATTGTTCGTATATTGAGTTATTGGTGAGTCCCCTTCCTTCATATATGACATTTGAAAATTCATTGTTGCTGACTACTGATTAATTAATTAAGTTTCCTGTTTTGCAATATTATATATCCTGATTGATACTTAGGCTATGCAAAATTAGGTTAACTTTTAGATAATTTATAAATTTTTTTAAAAAAATGCAAAAACTAGCTAGATGAAAAAGGAATGCATGCCAACAAGTCTACAAGAACATAGTTACTTGCAATTATGGGTAATATTTACTAGCAACATACACCGAATCAATTAATTATTTTAAAAAAAAAATGGCAAGCTAATACCTTACTAGGCACTAGCAACTTCTTAGTCAAATAAATCTAATTGACGAAGAAATATGATTTAAAGATCATCGTATAATTTAATTTATTATTATTTTTAATATTATATATCATAGCTTAGTATCATTGTATGATGTTGAATGTGGATGGCATGTGTATGTAAAAGCCTTTTATAAATTAAATGAAAACATCATTATCGGTCGAGTTGAGATAGTTTAAGAATAGAGTAGAAGGAAGAAAAAAACAAGGTACAACAAGTATATGTACAACGTACCCAAAACACCTTGTGGTGGTGTGTGGTGTGTGGTGTGTGGTGTGTGGTGTGTGGTGTGTGGTGTGTGGTGACATGCATGCATACTCGTATATAACTGAAATTCAGTTCAATGCAACATAAACCACAAAATGAGGAGCAATTTTCTTACCTTCTTTTTTGGCATTTTGGGTTGACCTAGCTTGTCCTTAATCATGATATGATTGCCATTCATCATCCGTCCTACTCGTAGCTATTAATTTAGGACACTATGACGACCAATTTTTTTTTTTTTTTTTTTTTTTTTTTTTTATTTGTTGGACCTTCTCTTAATTTGAATCTTCATGTAATGCAAGCTCCGTACACACAAGTGTTAATTAACACTCTTGTACGCATTCAATTAAAATAAAATTATATTGACAATAATGACGAGGTTTCAACATCATATAAAGAAAATGCACAACTTAACATCATGGAAATATATAATTACTTGAAGTTTGTATATACTCCCTCAGTCTTTTTTTAGTTGTTATATCCACTTTTTCACATCTCCCAAGGCACAACTTATAATTAATGTTTGATATAATAAAAAATGATATATTTGGATAGTATACATTTAGATAAATCAAACTTGATTTCATATGACTATGTTATTCCTTATATATTAAGCATTAAAGTGAGTTAAAGTTGCAACATAAATAATGCCGAAAGTCAGTTTGTAGCAATTAAAAAAAGACCGAGCTGAGGGAGTATAAAATATCTTGATGTGTAAAATAAATATATATATACAAGGACACAACAATAATAACATACAAAAAATTTGATACTCAATTAGTGAACTAGTTTTATATTACATCAAAAACGGGTTAAACATATGAATGCAAGAATTTGATTTGAGTAAGGTCAACAATTTTGAATCTTTGACACCATGCTTCATAAACACATACAAATCAAACACTAATTCTACCTATTTTCAAGCTCTATCTACTATACACTCCACATAAATATTAGTATATTACATGTGGATAAAAAGAATTGCTCCTAGTTGAAGTTTCCATCTTTGTAAAAACTGCTAAAAATGACCCCCATTATTAACCAACTAATCAGTAATTAATCACCATAATTATATTTCCTCACTCTAAACCACTATTACATAATATACATCATATATATATATATATATATCTATATCTTTTGTAAGTTTTCTAGGATATAAAGTCACACAAAAAGTAAATTTATTATTTACAATTTTGTCGAGAATGCTCTAAATCTTCTAATTGGTTCAAAAGGGGTTACAAAATTTGACTACACTCCATTCAAACTTGAGCGCATATAAAATTTATAAATTTAATACTCCTATTTCATGCGATCAGAGAAGATATAGCTCCATTAATATATGTTATAAATAGAATTAATCAAAATTTATTTTGTAATTAAAGCCCGCACATAGTGTATTGTAACCCAATAATAAAAGATCATGGTAGAAGGTGGATTAGTAGTGAAGACAGATAGAACGGAGTTTACAGAATGTTTCAGAACAATTGGCAAAACTCCTTACATTCTGAGGCTTGCTTTTTCTGCTGGCATTGGAGGCCTTCTCTTTGGTTATGATACAGGTTGTTTTTCCTTTGAATTTTTCATTGCACTGATTGTATATATATTAAAAGGTAATTAAGGTTGCGTGCATGTGGACCGCCTTAGATCTAACAGCTAGGTCTAAGGCGGAATTAATTATGTAATTATCATATATAATTGGACTAGAAATTATGTTAAAATTAAAGTTACATGCAATTGTATACTAGGTTACTATATGATTGATGATTAATTATACCACGTAGGTGTTATATCTGGAGCACTGCTTTACATCAAAGATGAATTCAAAGAGGTGGAAAAAAAAACATGGTTACAGGTATCTCTTTAAAATTGCTTATTTAATTACTATTTACCATTTCATATCTGATAAAAACAGTAGTGTTTGTTTACAAATTAAAGTGCGATGAAACCGAGGTTTTCAAATATGTCCTTACTTACATTGATTGCATGTTTACATGTTGAATTCTATAGAGTATCTATTTAGAGTGATATGTTTGGTATCATGCACGCCAATTAAGGAGGTAAGAGAATAGGATAAGATTTTTTGTAAATGCTTTATTGTGAGGGATAAAGGTATGGATAAATGTGAGGGAAGTAAGTGTGAATAACAAGTGAGTGGTGAGTAATTAATTTGAAAGATTTTTATGATTTTGACCAGAAGAATCCAAGGAATAAAAGGACAATTTTGTCCATTCAATAAGCTGGTGACATAAGTAAGAAGGGTAAAAACGTAATCTAATACATTCTTAAAATAGAAAGATTCTAAATGTATCAAACAAAATGGAACGCCCTTTACGAAAAGCGTATCAATCTTTTAGGAATGGAGGGAGTAGTATACTAGTATGCTTATATATTTACAATTGCCTTTAATTTGTTAATTAATTATTATTTAATGTGTTTTGTTGAGAATTGTGTAGTACATTTGTCCAAATGTGTACTTAATTTGAGGACTTTATACCATAAATTTTTTAGTACGTTTTGGATATGATGGTTTGATTGGCAGGAAACCATTGTGTCTATGGCAGTCGCAGGAGCGATAATTGGGGCAGGACTAGGAGGATGGTTGAATGATAAGTTAGGGAGAAAACCGACAATTATAATAGCGGATGTTCTGTTCTTCATAGGGGCTGTAATCATGGCTTTTGCTCCAGCTCCATGGGTGATCATATTAGGAAGAGTATTCGTTGGTCTAGGTGTTGGAATGGCTTCCATGACCTCACCTTTATACATATCTGAGACATCTCCTGGCAGGATCCGAGGTGCACTAGTTGCCACTAATGGCTTGCTCATCACAGGAGGCCAGTTCTTTGCTTACCTCATCAACTTAGCTTTCACTCAGGTGGTGTTTCTTTATATATTTAAATATGTAAATCAATATAAACAAACTTATGTGTAAGATTGTGTATAAGAATGTCTGTAATACTTTTGTAGGTTAAGTGGACTTGGAGATGGATGCTGGGGGTGGCGGCAATTCCTGCATTGGTGCAACTTATCTTGATGCTGTCACTTCCAGAGTCACCTAGATGGCTTTACAGAAAGGTATATATATATAGGTCCATCATGAATAAATTGCCAATTACCGAGTCTTGGGTGAGACTGTCTTACAAGAACCTAAGGCAAGATATAACAAAATTTACTTCTTTTGATAATAAATCAGCAACGTCACCCTTAGCTTGTTCCACATTGAATACGTAAGACTGTGTACGTATGGGCACCCTCTATCTTGTAGACTTGGCAGCATAATTAGAACTCCTTTTTGATGTCTTTTCTGTTGGGTCAGGAAAGAGTCTCAGAAGCTGAGGAAATATTGGCTAAAATTTATCCTGCAGAAGAACTGGAAGATGAGAAGAATGCACTGAAGTCATCAATTAATACGGAAAAGGCAGAGGAAGAGGGAGCAGTTGGTGGAGGCACCATTTTAAGCAGAATAAGCAAAGCTTGGGAAGACAAAGTATTCCGAAGAGGTCTGTATGCCGGTGTGACAGTTCAAGTGGCACAACAATTTGTGGGTATCAATACAATAATGTACTACAGCCCAACTATTGTGCAGTTAGCAGGGTTTGCCTCGAAAAGCACTGCCTTGGCTCTTTCTTTAATTACCTCTGGACTCAATGCAGTTGGGACGGTTGTCAGCATGATGTTTGTTGATAGGCATGGGAGAAGGCGGCTTATAATAGTCTCTATGATAGGCATCATTACTAGCCTTGTAGTCTTGGCAATGGTTTTCTGGGAAGCTGCTTCACATGCTCCTAGAATAAGTTATGCAGAATCTACCCATTTCGGACTTAACTCTACTTGTTATGCTTTTACCTCTGCTCCTAATGCTGCTAAATGGAACTGTATGACTTGTTTGAAAGCTTCCTCAGAATGTGCTTTCTGTGCAAATAAGAAAAATCAGGTATGTCTCTGCTTGTTATGATCATATAAGAATATGTTCATCATTTTAATTTTTCTTATAAGCTAAGCTAAGATATTTGTGTCATCTCTATTTGGATAGTTGCATCCAGGAGCATGTCTGACGAAAGCAGATCAAATGAACGCAGCTTGTGATGGGGAAAAAAGAGTATACTTTACGGCAGGATGTCCTAGCAAATTTGGTTTTTTAGCCATCATACTATTGGCAGCATACATTATATCTTATGCCCCAGGGATGGGAACGGTGCCATGGATCGTAAACTCAGAAATCTACCCATTAAGGTACAGAGGAATCGGTGGAGGAATAGCAGCCGTGGCTAACTGGACATCAAACCTCATAGTGAGTGAAACGTTTTTAACGTTAACACAAGCCTTAGGAACCGCGGGTACATTCCTATTGTTTGCTGGGTTCTCAATCATTGCACTCATTTTCATATACTTGTTGGTCCCTGAAACCAAAGGGCTACCTATTGAGGAGATAGAACAAATGTTAGACAAGGGGTATAAGCCAGGGTTTTTCGGTGGGGTTAAAAAAGTGCAAAATAATAAGAGTGAATCTTGAGTGGTTATGGTATAGCTTTCTTGCAAATTTTAACAAAATGTATTGTACAAGTGGGTTGTTTCTCAAAGAGTTTGAATACAATTAAAACTTGAATTACCTACCCACAAATACATATATAATTGAGATGGCCAACTATGGGAACATAATTTTCTCTGTTTTTTAATGGAAAGGAAACATACTATCTTCAATTCATTATTGTTATTTTCTGATGTATATCTCTTACAACACCTCACATAACAAAATACATTAAATGAAAATCTGAAATTCCTATATACAACTATGACTCAATTGCAAATTTCACCTTCAAACCAAAAAAAAAAAAAATTTTT
>PYUH01000040.1:2898014-2961007 GCA_016808085.1 Suaeda aralocaspica | reverse complement strand
CAAAAAAAAAAAAAATTTTTTAAAAATTGAAACTTTCACTTCCTAAAATAAACGCACAACCTTAAATATCATTATGTGTCTATGTTATTTTCAAACAAATTTTGTTGATACCTTAAAGTTCTATACTCTTGCGATATTCTAATTACACCACCACTTTTTACAATGTTTTTTGAATTGTGCAACTTGAAATTGAATTTTTGTTTAGTACTTAAAAAAAACTAAATGCATGCTCATAAACCGGGTAATTTGCTCAACTTTGGCATATTTATCCAGTTATCCTTGAACAAATTTGTCGAACATTGCCTTCAGCATCAGTCTTAACTCCTATGCTACTAAGCTTCAAAAATGATTCACTCCATCCCTCGTAGAAACCATTAGAGTCATTAGCTAATTGCTCAACCAAGTCCCTAGTCCTTTTGTCATCAAGTAGGATGGAATCAGTTTGGAAGAGTCCCCGCTTAGCTATGAGATTGTTATAGTACTGGTTGTCGAATGAGAAAGCTGTGGTGGGATCAATGTTAACCGTTGCTGATGTGCGTGTTGCACACTTTTTAGCCAACTTTGATGCATAATCTTTGTCTAGCAATGAGTCTACAGATGTGAGGTTACCTTGTGTACTCATTTGAAACCGGTCACTAAAAGTTCTGCAATGAGCTGATCCAATGGTGTGTGCACCTACAAAATCAAAACGTTTTAGAAATGAGATACTTGTTGTTTGATTATTTGCTTGATATAATCAGTTCAGACATGAAATTTCAAGTTAGCATAGAGTAACTTCCAGCAATTTGATTATACCTGAGAGGATGACTAGATCAGCCAGAGTAAGCCCTTTAGAGTTGAAAAGTTTAAACATATCATCCAACGTGAAACTTGTGTCAACAATATTAGGCCTGACGTTCGACATTGCAGAAATCATTCCATCTCTCCTACCTGTTGGAATCTGAATATCTGGTCCTCCTGTCTATTGCAAAAAGTTTATAATCACGAAATTACAATGAGATAAAAAGTTATGTGTACATGTGTGCCCGAGTGTGTGCCCTCACAAAATAAAAAAGGGGAGAATTCCATTATACCATGACTACGGCATCTCTAGCCGCCAATGCAATAATATCAGCACATGAGACAGTTTCAGGACAAAACAATTCTAGCTCTCGTTTAGCTGTCTCTATGACCTCAAATCCTCCAAGAGATGCATTAGCAGGATCTGCTCTTTCTGTTGAAGACCCTTCTACTAGCACTGATGCATCACAGCCCTGCAATTGCGGATATAGCCAGTTAGAAATACACTTACGTGCATATAATTTATATAAAAAATAAATCAAGTAGACAAACTGGATGATATCATGCAGTTATATGGTTAATCAGTTGCGGTTCCATATTCTATGCTCTAACATTACACAGATCACAGTAATTGATCTGTCTCCATTTCATGCTTGTTTTTATATATTAAACATCAAACCACTGTAAATTCAATATAACAACAACAATGAACAACACTTGTATCCAATAAAACATATCGCCCTGGTTATTTTTGACCATTGGTTGCAATTACTTAAAAATACTGTTAAATCATGTCAAATTCAAAATCATTGGTTTTTTATGTTGTCAAATTCACCAATGTTACACATAATTTATGGGAACACAAGGATACAGAATACGAAAACATTGTACTCATGGTATCGAAAATTCGAAACCCAAGTTAATTGTATATGGTGTACATTATAGCTCTCTTTCAAGTCTTAACACCGAAAATCCCAAAGCTTCCTCCTTGGGATACACAAAATATTGAAAACATACAAAGAGAAGAAACTCACTTCAACAAAGCAGTCGTGAAAAAGCAGGCGCAGAAGTTTCCCCGGAACAGTCGGGTCAGAAGAAGTAGCTGATCTCACAGTGTCTCTAACAATGAATTCAGCACCTGGGCATGACAATGCATAGAATTCCATGGAAAACCCATGACAACAAGAAGAAGATAATCCCAAGACAAAAATTAGGTAAACAATAAGCAAATAAAGGTAATTTGCTTCAAATAACAAACTTAATTTGTTTTCCATAAGGATGCCAGTAGAATTCAAATTTCCATTTTAATGTCATAACAAGCTTATTTATACAAGGAGGTTGAAACAGAAGAACCAGTGGAAGCTTATTAAAAGCTGCATTTACTAGATTCGGGTTAGATGGGTAGGAGGATGTTGAAAAACAGTTTTATTAAGAGACTGACAGATCAGGAAAGGCAGTGGTGAACTGAGCTCTCTCTGCCACATTTATGGCAATGCTTTACAGGGTGTGTTACTACTGTGAGGTTCAACTACCCTAACTAATAAGATAATGTGTGTGTAATGTGTATTAGTGTATGTGCCGATGTACGCGTATGTTTTTTTGGTGCGAATGAATCAAAAGGGCAATGCGTGTGCTTGTACTATACATGTCTTTGATGATAAGTGTATAATGCATGATTTTGAGGTTTGATGTTTAAAGTTCATGTTATTTTGTTTTCCTCAAACTTTTTCTTGTTCTCAACATCCTCAGCTCTGATCTGAGCCTCATGCTCAGAACCTCAGTCATAAATTTAATATTCAAAAGAGACATAACTGCTTTTAAAAAACATTGTGGGCATTAAATGCAAAAAACAGATAAGTGTAACATGGGATAGAAAGGGAAATTATAATGTATGTTCTGCAGTGTAATAAATTATGATTTTGTCAAACTTAGAGGTTCAAAGTACAATTTATTGCATGAAGTATCTAATATGTGACTTCTACAATGGATAAATAATGCATTAGCAAGGTACCACGAGGAAGTGTCAGTGAGCCATGAAGCATCAGTCACAACATTCATCCATGAGGAGAGCCTCAGCCCATTCCCGGTCAGAAACCTCTGTACCAGATGTATCTTTTCGCATCCCAATTTCCTTCATAAGTCGTTCCAAGGTATCATATATTTGTCTGGCATTGGGATGAGAACTACTATCAGCATTAAACGCGTGAGCTTCATTGTCTATCTCTATCCAGCTCGAGCCCGGGACCTTCTTTACGCCCTTTTCTTTCATCAACCTAGTCAAATGAGCTTTCTCTTCCCACCTCTTAAGACGGCCATACATGTCTGACAGGATAACATAAGAACAATGCTCTTGAGGAGCGATTTCAATCAAATGACTTGCAACCTCGTTTGCATATTCGAGATCCCCACAGTATTTACACGCACCTAACACTGTTTTCCACACCATTACATCAGGCTCAAATGGCATTGATTTGACCACTTTTTTAACGTCGTCTAAGAGCCCTGCTCTCCCAAACAAATCAATTGCACAAGCATAATGCTCCATTCTAAGTGGGACCCCATACTCGGATTCCATTGTTTTTAGAATACATCGACCTTCTTCCACCCAACCCATGTGGCTACAAGCTGTAAGGACAGCAACAAATGTTACATGGTCAAGCTTCACCTTACTTTTTGTCATTTGATGGAAAAGCTCAAGGGCGATATTGCCTTGTCCATGCTGAGCATACCCAAACATGATAAAGTTCCAGGTGATGGGGCTATCTTTTGGAGTTTCTTCAAAGGACTTTCTAGCATCGTCAAGGAAGCCACATTTGGAATACATGAATATTATCGAGCCAGCTACGTGCTCATTTGATTCTAATCCTGTTCTAAGAGCCAACACATGAACTTGTCGTCCCAAATGCAGGGCAGCCAGGTCTGCACAAGATCTCAGTACTGAAGAAAAAGAATAGTGATCAATCCCAACATCATGCGACCGCATCTCTCCAAAGAATTTTATAGCATCTTCACTCATTCCATATTGTGAGAACCCAGTTAAAACAGAATTCCAGGAGACAGAATCTTTAGGGTCTATTGCCTCGAACAATCTCAGTGCATCTGCCATGGCCTTTTCAGTTGACTTCACATACATAGCTATCAACGCATTGGCTATTGCCGTGGACCTCTCTAGTCCCCGCTTAATAATCAAGCAATGAATACACCTTCCATTCACCTGATAGGCCTCTTCAAAACATGCTCTGATGACACTAGTGTACGTGTAGATATCAGGTTCGAAACCATAATCCTGCATATCATTAAAGACTTTTAGAGCAAGCCTTTCCTTGTTATGTAAAAGGTAAGCCCCCAACAAGGAGTTCCAAGTCACTGAATCATGGACATTAAAAGCACTTGCAAAAATCTCCTCAGCGCGTTCCAAAGAGCCACACTCAGAATACGAAGTAAGAAGAGCATTGCATACAACATTATTCGAACTCAACCCAAGCTTGATGATCTTTGAATGGAGCTGAATAGTTAACCTATAATAGTCAGGGTCATTAAGCAGTGTCAACAAAGGAGCAATTGTGCCATCTTCAATTCTCACACCCTCTTCCTCCATACGCTTCAAAAGCTCGAACGCAGTATCAAACTCAGCTTGTTCCACAAACCCAGCAAGCATAGCATTCCAAGACACAGAACTATGCCACGGCATACTCTTAAACACCATGAATGCATCCTCAATTCTACCACACTTAACATACATATCCAAAAGTGAACTTGCAGTATAAACATCTGATTGAGAACCCACTTTAACAACTAAAGAATGTAACTGTTCCCCAATAACAAGGACACCATTTAAAGCAATACCCTTAAGTAAACTACCAAAAGTGTACTCATCAACTAAGAAATCATGTCTTCTCATGTCATTGAACAAATCCCAAGAAGGAGGAAAATAGCCATTGTTTATAAACCCAGAAATCATGGTATTCCAAGAAACGGTATCTCTGTAAGACATTTCGTCGAACAGTTGGCGTGCAAGACTTAAACGACCACATTTGGAATACCCAGTTAAGATATTGTTTGCAATGTATGTGCTTGTGTTGTGTATGATCCCTAACTTCAATGCCCAACCATGGGTTGATAGAACTTCGTAGATACTGTCTTTTCCCGCTAATTTCAGTTTCATTGCCCTCATTCATCTGTTGACCGTTTTTTTTTTTTTGGAGGGAATAATTGTGAAGGACTATATTTACCTTGAGAATTCATTTGCGGCCCAAATTAAGCCCAATAATACTTCCTAATTGAATATGTTTTTCACTTAAAGGTCAAATCCTAAAAGAATGACGGGTTGTTTAATCGATTAAAACTTATTTAAGGTGTCTGTTAGGAGGATATACATACAATAAGGGATGGTATAATTTTGGAAAGGTAGAACAAATGTAATGTTTGTGAGATATGAGCTATAACTCAAAAGATTGATCGGAATAAGAAAATATTTAGAATAAGGATAAATTGAGTTATTATCCCGAGTTAGAGGGGTGGTATGTGAAAAAGGATAAGAAATAAGATAAGAAAAAGAATTATAAGTAAATGAAGAGATTAGCATGACTAATTAGGTAAACTTTTTATTTATCACAATCATATCCTCAATTCATACCATATGACAAAATCAATGCATTTCAGTATATCTCATATGCTATTTTTTTATCCTTATCCTTTCTTCTTATCTATGTCCCTTATACTAAATATTTTATTTCATTTTTGAAAATTATAAAATCAAATTTCATCTTAAAAAAAAAAAAAAAAAAACAACAACAAGGGAATCGTCTTTAGAATGAAATCCGATTTGGGTCAATAAATATAAATGACGCATAAAAACTAACACTACTTAAAATTTACTAATAATTGAACCAGAATCGCCACAGTGGCACAGTACTCCGAGAAAAAAGTGTAGCAGATTAAACTGAAAAATAAAACCAACAAATTAAACCACTTTCCACCATAATTCCTTGCTTTCACTCAACCATAAAAACCTCTCTTCATTTACAGTCAATTGGTGAGTTATCCTACTCCATTATTTGTGCTTGTTGTTTGGGTAATTATTAATCATACATTAATCCTCAATTTTTAATATAAATTAAATATGTTTTTATCAGTTCATAATCTATATATTAATTCATAATTATGCGTACTATTTTCGTCTATTTGCTTTTTATTACTGTGAAGTTGTCTACTTTTACATGATTTCACAACATTGTTACACATTTTATTCAATTGCTTTTGTTTTTTGAGCTTTCTTTTTACCTCGACGTCGTGTTTTGTTATGAAAAATTAAAAACCTAATTTTTTGGGATTTATTTCTATGTATCATGAAACTTCTAGCGTGTTACATTACCTTGTATGGCTTCTCACTTTTGGCTTTTCTGTGGTTTATTTCTTGTGAAAAAGTGCATACTTTTTGTGCAAGTTGCACTTTTATTCTCTATAGTCGCTTTTAGTTGTTATACAATGGATCAAAAATTGCGAGAGTTTTTTTTTTTTTTTTTGACCTAATATAGCAAATAAAAAACAACAGAAATCAGGCATTTTTATCTAAAATTAGTTGTACACGTATGTCAAGTTTTGATATAACAAATGATATACCGTGTCATCATATACAGACTTGGGGAGAATTGATCATGACAATAGCTTGAACCCACAACTCAATCCAATGTGACTTCCACTTATAAAATATTATTTAATTAGTTTGTCATTATTTCATTACTCTATACTAAATATGAGTGTGGAAGGATTCTACTAATATGGAGAAAAAAACTCACTTTGTTATAATTAGTAAAACAAATTAACTAATTACAAGTACATAAATGGATGAAATTTTTATTATTTTTTATTTTTTTATAATAATTAACCAATCATTCACATCTTGTGAGATAAGTTGCATATTATGTATGGTCAACTATTTTAGAACAAAGTAAGGAAAAACTTCTGATTGGACTCTAGCATTCAATATCACATGCATATTGAAAACCCCACTGAAATATTTGGTGCTTGTTGAAATTTTATATGGATTTTGCCAGGCTGAGCTGATTTTTGCAAAAGGTCGGATTGGATACATCAAAATGGTGGAAGGAGGCGTAATAACCACGGAGAAAACAAATTACTCAGAATGTTTCAGGGTAATAAGTGCAACACCTTACATTATGAGGCTGGCTTTCTCTGCTGGTATTGGAGGTCTGCTGTTTGGATATGATACAGGTAACAATAATTTATATCCATCTTTATGCTAAGGAAATGGTTTTCATATATATATGTTATATATTCATTGCACCACAATTTGGCACTACTATATTGATTTCATCATGGAAAATGCATGCCTTGAGTCTGATCATTTATGGGAATATGTTGACTACAACGATAGGTGTCATTTCTGGCGCTCTTCTCTACATAAAGGAAGACTTCAAACAAGTCCAACAAAAGACATGGCTTCAAGTAAGTTGCTTTTGGTTTAAAATTTAACCATGTTATAAAATAGGGGCCTTTGTTGGTTTAATATTTAACGATGTTTCTCCGACTGCTCTTTATTTCGTCTCAAGTACCCCAAGTTGAACACTAGACACTGGACATGAATCCTAGTGACATAGGTTGTGTATGCATTGTTTTATGTTGTACTCACCCTTGTGAGAGGAACAATTATGCTATCCACAAAACTGGGTGCATGCATCTTTGTGTATCCTATCACTATCTCAGGAGATTTTGCTTATAAAACATGTAGGAAACTATTGTGGCTATGGCAATTGCGGGAGCCATATTTGGAGCAGGGGGTGGAGGCTTTTTGAATGATCGAATTGGAAGGAAACCAACAATGATCATTGCTGACATTCTCTTCTTCACTGGTGCCATACTCATGGCTTTATCACCGGCTCCTTGGATGATCATCATTGGAAGAGTTATTGTAGGGTTGGGTATTGGAATGGCATCTATGACTTCCCCACTTTACATATCTGAGACATCCCCTTCAAAAATTAGAGGTGCTCTTGTTAGTACCAATGGATTGCTGATCACTGGTGGCCAGTTCTTGTCTTATCTCATCAACTTAGGCTTCACCCAGGTACGATAAGGAGTACTTCAATATATCCATAAACTTGATGGACAAATTTGGGTTAAATCTTGTATCTAATATGCTTGAATTTAGGAATAATATAAATGAGGTGCTGGTGTTTATGTTAGACTCTAAAAACTATAGGATATACAAATTGGCTTTTGCATAATTGCATCTGTCGTGTGTGAGCAACAACGGGCTTAGCATGATTTTGAAACTATTACATTAGATGCAACTTTATGGCTTATCTATGAAAATACTACAATGTTACACTCAGAGACTCAGGGTGTCAACAGGAACTTAGTATTATGAGTATGCACCAAGCAGCTCTGTGTTGTTGTAACAAATAAAAGAAGAAAAATATTGATGTTGACTTCTTAAGGCAACATAGATTAAAACTTCACTTCAACCAAACATAGAATGAAATCAATGAATCATATTGTTAATCTTGAATTAGTTCAAAGCGGTTTTTTTGGTCACCAGGTTAAGGGAACATGGCGTTGGATGCTTGGAGTAGCAGCAGTTCCAGCATTGGTACAATGCATTCTGATGCTCACGCTCCCAGAATCACCGAGATGGCTTTACAGAAAGGTCTTCAGTAAAAAAAAAAAACATTTAAGACTTTATATAGCTATTAAACAATAGTATGATAAAACTGAATTAGTTTTCCTGTTACATTGTATACAGAAAAGGATTTCAGAAGCAGAGGAGATACTGGGAAGAATTTACTCACCTGAGCAAGTGGAAGTAGAGTTGAGAGCTCTTAAAGAATCAGTTGACCATGAAGTTGCAATAGAAGGTGACTTGGGTGGAGCAAGCACGCTTACTAAGATCAAACAAGCATTTGGCAGCAAAATATTCCGAAGAGGTCTGGCTGCTGGTGTGACGGTTCAAGTCGCTCAACAATGTGTAGGCATAAACACTGTCATGTATTACAGCCCCACAATCGTGCAGCTAGCCGGCATTGCCTCAAACTCCACTGCGATGGCTCTTTCCCTCATCACCTCAGGCCTTAATTCCCTAGGGTCAATAATCAGCATGATATTTGTCGATAGAAAGGGGAGGAGAAACATGATGCTTATCTCAATGGTTGGGATCATCATTTTTCTTACGGCCTTAGGATTGGTGTTCCGTGAAGCTGCTGTAAGTGCTCCCAAGGTTAGCCTCCGTGAGAGCTCTCATTTCGGGATTAACTCGACTTGCCCTGTTTATTCCTCAGCTCCTAATGCCGCTTCTTGGAATTGCATGACATGCTTGAAATCAACTAACAAGCAATGTGCCTTCTGTTCCAATAAAGCCAATGAGGTAAACTTAACTTCTCCTAGGAAAGAATTTGCCAATCTTCACCCTCAAAAAATTCAGATTAATTTTAATACATTAATATGAACTGAGTTTGTATAAAATCTTGCTGGAATAGTGCATTTATTCTCCATGATTTATTTTGTTGTGATAACAGAGATATCCTGGAGCATGTTTGGCTGCAACAGATGGCATGAAAGCAGCATGTCATGGTGAGCGAAGAGTTTACTTTACGGAGGGATGCCCAAGCAAAATAGGTTTTTTGGCTGTGATTTTGCTTGGATTATACATCATTATTTACTCCCCAGGAATGGGGACCGTGCCATGGATCATAAACTCAGAAATTTATCCTCTTAGATACCGAGGTGTTGGTGGAGGGATTGCTGCAGTTTCCAACTGGGTTACAAACCTTATTATTAGTGAGACCTTCCTTACATTAACTCAAGCTCTTGGATCTTCTGGAACTTTCCTACTCTATGCTGGGTTCTCCGTCATCGGCCTTGTGTTCATCTACTTCCTAGTGCCTGAAACCAAAGGCTTGCCTATCGAGGAAGTCGAGATGATGCTCGAGAAGGGATTTAAGCCTAGTTTGTGGGGGAAAAACAATGGTTCTGAGGAAAAAGCTCAAGGGTGATTAATAATTCTAGAATAAGTTCTGTCNTATGCTTGAATTTAGGAATAATATAAATGAGGTGCTGGTGTTTATGTTAGACTCTAAAAACTATAGGATATACAAATTGGCTTTTGCATAATTGCATCTGTCGTGTGTGAGCAACAACGGGCTTAGCATGATTTTGAAACTATTACATTAGATGCAACTTTATGGCTTATCTATGAAAATACTACAATGTTACACTCAGAGACTCAGGGTGTCAACAGGAACTTAGTATTATGAGTATGCACCAAGCAGCTCTGTGTTGTTGTAACAAATAAAAGAAGAAAAATATTGATGTTGACTTCTTAAGGCAACATAGATTAAAACTTCACTTCAACCAAACATAGAATGAAATCAATGAATCATATTGTTAATCTTGAATTAGTTCAAAGCGGTTTTTTTGGTCACCAGGTTAAGGGAACATGGCGTTGGATGCTTGGAGTAGCAGCAGTTCCAGCATTGGTACAATGCATTCTGATGCTCACGCTCCCAGAATCACCGAGATGGCTTTACAGAAAGGTCTTCAGTAAAAAAAAAAAACATTTAAGACTTTATATAGCTATTAAACAATAGTATGATAAAACTGAATTAGTTTTCCTGTTACATTGTATACAGAAAAGGATTTCAGAAGCAGAGGAGATACTGGGAAGAATTTACTCACCTGAGCAAGTGGAAGTAGAGTTGAGAGCTCTTAAAGAATCAGTTGACCATGAAGTTGCAATAGAAGGTGACTTGGGTGGAGCAAGCACGCTTACTAAGATCAAACAAGCATTTGGCAGCAAAATATTCCGAAGAGGTCTGGCTGCTGGTGTGACGGTTCAAGTCGCTCAACAATGTGTAGGCATAAACACTGTCATGTATTACAGCCCCACAATCGTGCAGCTAGCCGGCATTGCCTCAAACTCCACTGCGATGGCTCTTTCCCTCATCACCTCAGGCCTTAATTCCCTAGGGTCAATAATCAGCATGATATTTGTCGATAGAAAGGGGAGGAGAAACATGATGCTTATCTCAATGGTTGGGATCATCATTTTTCTTACGGCCTTAGGATTGGTGTTCCGTGAAGCTGCTGTAAGTGCTCCCAAGGTTAGCCTCCGTGAGAGCTCTCATTTCGGGATTAACTCGACTTGCCCTGTTTATTCCTCAGCTCCTAATGCCGCTTCTTGGAATTGCATGACATGCTTGAAATCAACTAACAAGCAATGTGCCTTCTGTTCCAATAAAGCCAATGAGGTAAACTTAACTTCTCCTAGGAAAGAATTTGCCAATCTTCACCCTCAAAAAATTCAGATTAATTTTAATACATTAATATGAACTGAGTTTGTATAAAATCTTGCTGGAATAGTGCATTTATTCTCCATGATTTATTTTGTTGTGATAACAGAGATATCCTGGAGCATGTTTGGCTGCAACAGATGGCATGAAAGCAGCATGTCATGGTGAGCGAAGAGTTTACTTTACGGAGGGATGCCCAAGCAAAATAGGTTTTTTGGCTGTGATTTTGCTTGGATTATACATCATTATTTACTCCCCAGGAATGGGGACCGTGCCATGGATCATAAACTCAGAAATTTATCCTCTTAGATACCGAGGTGTTGGTGGAGGGATTGCTGCAGTTTCCAACTGGGTTACAAACCTTATTATTAGTGAGACCTTCCTTACATTAACTCAAGCTCTTGGATCTTCTGGAACTTTCCTACTCTATGCTGGGTTCTCCGTCATCGGCCTTGTGTTCATCTACTTCCTAGTGCCTGAAACCAAAGGCTTGCCTATCGAGGAAGTCGAGATGATGCTCGAGAAGGGATTTAAGCCTAGTTTGTGGGGGAAAAACAATGGTTCTGAGGAAAAAGCTCAAGGGTGATTAATAATTCTAGAATAAGTTCTGTCTTTGTCTCAAATTGTATAGAGCTTTTATTCCGTTAAATTGAAAATGGTGTCTGTCAAAAAAAAAAAAAAAAACAAAAGATAAATTGAAAATGGTGGAATGACTTGATACTGGGATTCTTCTTAAGAATCACTGGTAACTGCTTTGTGAGGAAATTTCATATTTCAAACAGAACATTGGATCAAAATGTTAAGTGTGAATGTAATGTGCTTAAGAATTGCACTGTACCTAAAGCAGATTTGTGTTATGCTTTTGCTTTAGAATAAGCATAACTTTGTCCCAGTAATTTTCTTTCTCGTTGATTATTCACGAAAGGTATTTTTTATGTTTAACTGGTTTTTGGTTTGGTACTTAAATGCAGCACATAAAATTGTGCTATTTTCATTTCATATTATGTACAATAATTGGATATTTATAAAAACATCCAATTACACTCAATATGAAACAAAGGTAGTAATTTTTTCATCCCTGACTTGTCGTTGTCTGCTATTGATAAACAGGAACTGGTTTGTCATTGCAAATTGATTGCAGATGGGTCTCAAAATGGTCCTTGTAATGTTATCAGAATCATACACATTTGTTTTCAAATCAAACTTTACCTCCCAATTATGGCAAATTTGAGCTTCCTGTCGGCAAGGAAGATTTTCACTATGTTGGGTAAATTTGCAATGAGCAAATTCTAAGAGGATAATATGGAAGACTAGCAAAAATGTAAAATCAATGAATACCGAGTTCATTTTACTTGTTTGTCAAACACTAAACATTTTAGGACGAAGCTGTGCTCCTTAAATTATACAGACTAAGCTACTTCATACAAAATCTATGTCCGCCAATTACAGTAAAATGAATGCTTATTCAACCCATTTTTAAAAAACTCGTGGATCTTGTTTCGTTTGCTAGGTAGAACACGTATTTGAACATACTAATTTAGCGTCAAAACAAATCTCAAAAGGAATGCAAGACATACTAGCATGGGGGAAGATTATAATACAACAGAAACTAGCAGCGTAGCTGTAAGCTTGTGTATGTTCTCTGAACGTCCTATTTTCAAGTAGGATGATAGAAATTATGGATAAACAACTAATAGTCCTGTTTCTGCCTGAAGGTGAGATGACAAAAAATCTGAACCACAATTAACAACACCCAACAACCTTACATATTATTGGATAAATAATTTTACATCCAAACACTACACATCCATCATTTACGCCAATAGAAAAAATGAAAGCTTCTAAGATAGATTACAAGGACTTCTTGTCTACCATCACCTTGGCACATTCTATCTAATTAGTCTATTACTAATAAGTAACTTCATACAAATAGTACATCCACTAATTTCATACAAATTTTTTGGACCACTGAAACAAAATTTTGCAAGGACTAGAACCCGATCAAGCCCGTACTTGGAAGCAAAAAGTAAAATGCAAAAAAACTTCGGCCATCTCCAAATATGTGGCTACGAAATAAGAAAGGCAACAAAGAAGAGAGGAGGGCTGGAGAAGATGAACAGCAAACCTATTTGCAAACTAATGATTACCTAAAGTCAGCTTTGAAAATCTTAATGCAACTCCTAGAAATAATAAAAATTCTTCTCCAGTTTTTTCCCAAAACCACACTGTACAGCCACCACTAGACACCACCAACGGCAAACCAAACCATTCTTTGTCCTTAATATATACAGTATCATAGAAATAACCCCACAGTTAATTGTAAAATTTTACCACTTCAGACAGTTGTTAAGGAGTCGACGATGAAGCAGCCTCTTGATTCCTTGGCTCCCTCAAGTATCCAAGAAGAGTCTCAGCCTGTTGTAATTACCAAACAAGATCAGTAATATGTTGACAACAATTACAAACACAACACCTTCCCAAAACCAAAAGAAAGGACACTAGCAAAAGTACTAAGTAGGTTGACAAGCTTCAAAAGGGCAGTATGACCATTAACAAGTATCATATCAAATACATCTTAACTACCTTCGATCAAAATGCCTTTAAAGCATCATTTTGTTGTATTAACTAGCAAGTAATGAGGATAACAGCTTGTTCCTTTCATTTCGAATTGGTTTAGGTAAGTTCAAGGCCACTAAGGAAGCATGTATCAACAGACAGAATGTTAACTAATCCTATAAGTCAACATTGAACGATTGAAACTAAACCCTAACAAGTTCACAAGAGAAATCAGGTTATGAATGCATTCAACATGTCTGTTCATAAAAATCTAATGTCTGTTCTGTAATTCCTTTTGATGGACCCTAGACAGCTTAGCTCCAATATGAAGCTTACACTATGAACATCAACTATCGTCTGTCATGATATGAAATGAAATAAGTAGCTTGTGATTAACAGGTGCAGTTCAATAAGTAGTGATTTCTCATGTGAATGAATCAGCACGCATTTGAGAACTTATAAGCAGAGATGATTCCAATCCAACACTATCTCATTTCTGTATATATCAAATAAAGATTCAACAAACAGAACACAGATCATCGAGCCGGACACATACACTCAAATCATTGTATGAGTATATGCCAATTGAATAACAAGAATCACACACAATATCTAATCAACAAATAAAAATTTGTACAATCAAATTAAATACTCTACAGTCTACTGCAATACATCAAAACTATATTGAGCAACAAGTGAAAGCAAAGAATCAGTGACACTGACCTTATGCTTAGCACGGGCCGTGCCAATCTGAGACAAAGCTACAAGAGGAGGAATCCCGCCTTCCGCCACCAACAATCCTCTATTCCTCATACTCTCCCCACACAACTGCAACAATGTCACCACCGCAAACTCCTTCCCTTTCGGCGAGCTTTCCTCCACTGCCTCTACCAAAGCAGGAATCCCTCCTTCCTCCACAATGGCAACTCTCCCAGCCTCTACCGCTGCCAAACTACTCAACACCACCATCGCCTTCTCCGCCATCCCACTCCCCTGCTCCGCTACTAACCCAACCAATGGCCCTACCACTCCGGCTTTCACTGCTCTCTCCTTGTTCACCTTCCCTGAACACACCTTATACAAGGTCGTCAAGGCATCCTTCTTCCCCCTCAAACTCCCATTCATCAGCAACGCCACCAAAGGTGGTATCGCACCACACGCCCCTATTGTAAGCCGTGTCTCTTCCTCCACCATCGCCAAGCTCATCAACGCTGCAGCGGCGTTCTGTTTCGACGTCTCGGTACCCGTCTTCAGCACATATATCAGCGACTTAATACCACCTGAGCACTCAGCAATCTTCCTCTTGTTATCCGGGTGAAGCGACAAGTTCAACACCGCCGTAACAGCATGCTCCTGCGTCCACGGATCGGCGGACTTCAACAACGGTATCAGGCCCGGAACAGCACCCGATTCCGCAATCAAAACCCGGTTATCAGCCCGATTCTTAGCAAGCAGCCGAAGTTTCGCCGCAGCGGAGCGCTTAATCGCAGGCGAAGGCGAGCTTAAGCTGTCAACACACAGCTTCACCGTCGGCTGCAAATCCTCCGGCGAAATACTCTCGATAATCTCCGTCGAAAAATCCTCCCGTTCCAGAAACCCCTCGCAAGGCTCATTCACCAGATCTGAGCCCGAAGGCGAGCCCGAACCAAGCCCGACGTCAGCCGTAGCAGCTAACCTCTGAAGCTCACCGGAAATATCACTGCTGCAGACGGAGTAATCACTGAAAGACCTAGAAATATCGTCAAGCAAACCAAAATCATCATCAGCAAACGACGATTTCACCGACTTTGCAGTTCTGGAGGCGAGCTCCCCGAGGCGAATATCCATCACAGAATCAGTCAGATTCTCTGACACAAAAGTAGTGTTGGAAGAAGGATAGAAAGGCGGAAGTCCACAGCCACCACCGCCTCCACCACCACCACCTCCGCCACAAAAACCACCAGGTAGTGGAGAAGGTGAAGGAGAAGGAGAAGGCGAAGGAGAGAAGATAGTAGAGCGAACAGTACGCATAGAACGACCTCTTTCCCGCCAAATCTTAGTAGAAGAAGCGGAGGAAGGTGAGTGGAAGGAAGCGTACATGGATTGTAATCGAGATGAGTTAGAGTGAGTATCTTCCACCGACACCATGGTTGGTGATTGGATTTTCAGTTGAGTAACTTCAAAGCTGCTTAACAATGGTGATTAATTGAAAAACAAAATCAACAACTTTAGGTTTTCTTTTCTTTTTATTTTTATTTTTTTTTTAGATTTTTTTGTGATTGTGAAAAAAAAAAAAGAGGAAAAAGTGGAAAATGGAATGTAATCTAAGCCATAAATGAAGAAGGAGGAAGTGATAATAATGAAAAAAAAAAAAAAAAGGGAAGAGTTGGATTTGGGTGTTTGGTTGAGAGGAGAGATGGTAGGGGTAAGAGAAATGAGCTGTGGGTGAAGAGGAAGTGATTCGAATTTTGTAATTTTATGGACTCATCATCAAAATTAAAAAGAGAGAGAGAAAATTCAAGAGCAAGTCTAGTGATATGAGAAAGTGACAGCTTTGAGTTTAATTGGTGCCTAATTTTTATTTATCTTTACTTTTTGTGTCTTTTTATTTCTTTCATTTTTATTCATGTTGATATTGATATTGATATTGATATTGATATTGATATTAACCTTTCATGGGGTAGCTTTGGTTTTCACGTTTTTTATAATTCATAAATCATAAGTTTAATTTTTTTTTTTTTTTTTTAATGCTACCATCGATCAAAACTAGGACTAGTAATTAATTATTCACACAATGACACCTTTCTAATGCGTGAGTTATCAATTGTTTTTAATCATCTGTTACATTTTGCTACATAATTCTTGAATTTAGCCGTTCTTTTAGATGAAATGAGTTGAATTATAGACTATTTGTAACTTACGTTATTTCATTTAACTTCTTTTATTACCCTTTCCATTCCTCTTAACATCTTCTTTTTTTTTTTTTTTTTTTTTACGAACTATGAACTGTGAAAGTGACTTGCATAAAATCTTGTTCAACACCTATGTATATAATACGACAATGCAATTAAAAAGTAATGGATGAATAATTAAAGTGTTATTAGTGAAGGAGTTTTTTAATTACCGCTTCATCCATTTTGTGTCTTTGAGATTGTGGGCTTTCGACACTAGTATCTATATGTTGTCTCCCTTTGTCCATGAAAATTATCCCAAGACCTTCTCTTCCGATCCAATAACAATCTCACATATATATCACAATACCTTTTTTTTTTTAATTCCATAACCGCGAAACACATGAAATTGTATTTTCATTGACTTTTTTTAAACATTTCATATAGTCAAGGTTAAATCATGCATGGTCACAATGTCTTCGTTTTTATATTGAGATCACTAAAAACCTTTTATTCAGTGAATTGAGGTTGTGATGGCTTTCTACCACTATCGTATAATACTTTCTGGAAGCACTATTATGATCAAACAACACCTTTGAAGAGCTCATCTAACATTCTTAGCTTGGACACTACTCGAAATGTACATGGATCGTCTAGTACCATATATACCTTCATACATTATATAAGGTCCTCTTTAAGACTAAAATTTGACCTAAATACTTTTAGTGACCCAAAAAATGTACCACAAACGATTTTTGATTATAACCGTTCATCGCTCCTAAAAAATCCGAAAATTGCACAAATTTCTAATTAATGTCTTGATCAAGTTAAGTGACCATTTTTAGCTTGCTTGGTTGGTCTAGTTTTCCATCCATTTTATATAACCACAAATAAAGAGCTAAGGTAAATGTTTCTCTCAACTATATTTCTCCTACTCCTAGCAAAATTCCTAGAGGATGATGATCTACCTATTTATACAAAACCAAAAAATCATGAAGATTGTTTTAGAGGTAACTTGAAAAAAAAAAATCATTTAATTTTTAGGTTCCGTTGTATTGTTATGGCCCTTTTCGAAAGGACAATTCTCATAATATGAAATTAGAAGGCTTGGAAGTGGAACGTTGAACACTATGTTGGCAGTCCATGTATTTTATTGGTGGTGGGACAAAAGTTCATCTATATATTACTTGTAATATATTTGTTGCATTGGTTAATTAAAGAATACATAAACTAATGAATTTGCTTGTAATTAAATTAAATAATGTATGAATGTCTTTTTTGTTTGTGTTCTTAGCTTAATTAAAAGCAAATTATATGCACAAACTGCGCGTTAAAATAGATATTATTTTAATTTATCTAGCTTAGCTTGTTTTCACATTTGGTTTTAGGCATTATATTCTATACATTAAATTATGTTATGTTGCACTAAATGTATGGGCCGGGGAAAAATATCTTCTAAACTTAATTTTAATCCTTAAAGATTAATACGGACTAGTTTTTTTCAAGAAGTATCGTATATGTATGTAAGATGTGAAAAGTGGTCAAAAGAATGATGTGAAAGCTCGTCATTGATCGCAATTGCAGAGCATAAATTAAAAGAATTTTTTATTTTTTTATTTTTTTAAATTTATACTCCATATAGTACATGCTACTACTTACTTTTACAATCTTATATATGAATCCTGAGCCTTGTAGAGTTGTAGGAGCGTTAACCGTCCCCCCAACCACCTCTAGCTCTAGTTGTTGGTGATCAGCCTTGAATTGTTTGTTTTGTGTTGAGCATGGATCTTTTAGGCTATTGCAAAATTTAGAGAAACTAAATAGGATAATTAGAATCTTCTGTAATTAAAATTAATTATAAGACTAATAACAGTAATTTACATCGACTTGATGAAATATTGAATAAACATTTGACACATGCAACAAGACATCTGAACAATAGATGCATATATATCAATATGATTGTTCTTAATTAATTACATGCAAATTGTTGTTGGTAATAGATTTCTAAAAATCCAAATACATAACTACGTGATTAGCTTCCCTTTTCTTTTCCGATGCAGCTAATTCAAATGTACATGTATGATATATAGTACTCCTTCCGTTTCCTTTTGTTTGATAAGTTTTGATTTACACGTATGTCAATGCTTTTGTTTGACATTAAATATCTTTTATTGTGTATATGTAAAAATTATAATAATTATTGGAGGTAAATAACTTAATAATGTATTCATTGAGACGAATTAAACAATATCTCATATAACTATATTAATTATATTTTATATATTAATAGCAATTTAGAAGATTCTCTCATTTTATGAATAGTGTCAAGATTTCAAACGTATCAAACATTTAGGAACGGAGGGAATAATATAATTAATATTACATAATATATGTTGAATGAAAATTGGTTTATTATTACAAGGATTTGAATTAATTAAATATATTATAACAATTAGAAATGAACATACAATTAATTTGTTACGTACCATTATGAATGTCCCTAATAGAGAAGTTCTTTTTAAATCGGTCACTTACCAATATCACAAGTTCACAACCCCATACATGTGTGGCTGAGGAGTATGTTGTACCCTAATGGTTAACTATATATATATATATGCTGCCATGATGGTCTACTATCAAGAAATCAAATAATATGATCAACCCAAAATTCAACATGATTTTGTTTATATATAATTTAACTTAACTTTTAAACTGCTGAAAGTAATTAATTGAAGCTAATTAAAAGTGTTTGATCCTAATGGGGTGTCGTAAAGGAGTCAATAAACATCACTTACCTTTGCCAACAGTGTTAAAATTAGATTAGGTGATGACAACATACAGGTCAAAATCCTAACAATAACTAAGTACAATAAGTCAGTAAAATAAGTCTTTTAACACAGTAATTAATTAGGTGACCTGTAAGCTCACACGTGGGAATGGACAGTTTGAAACTTGAACGTACTTTATCACTTTAAGACGACCGTACAAAAAATCTGGACAGCAGTCAGCAGGACACGTGTAAGTTTGACAGAAAGGCCTAGAGATGAATCAGCTGATGATGATCGTACACGGTTTCAACTAATTTAACACCGTCTGATCATCATTCAACGATCCTTGATCAAGCTGATATTTGTGATAGTCAACTGCTTTTTTTGTCTCGAAATTTGTGATCATATAACTAACGCCTAGATTTTAGACCGCCCTTACCGTACTTTATAATTTCTAAATGTTATCTTCTCTACATTACACGAAAGAGCTCACACGTGCTTTCACTGCTTTGCAACCTAAGATGAGCATTTTAGCACTCAAAACTAGATTAGTTAGGGTAGGACACTTCTTAAATCATTTTTGCATTCATCTCTCTTGTAAATAGTAATCAATGTTAGTATTGGGAGACCAAGAGAAGAGTGCAAAATGATATGGTAAGTGTGGAAACTAGAAATGCTTCACTTTAGAGTACTAATAAGCTAATTTAGTCCCAATTTATGAAATTTAAGTTACTAGTATTAGGGGCCGTTTACTTTAGCTGAAAACAGTTCAATTGAACTGATTAATCGAATCAAACCAATTTTAAACAAAATTAAAGAAGAGTTTAACTGAACTGATTGGAGCTAAACCAAACTGAAATAAATAGAGCTGAATTAAACTGAACTAATTTTAAGTTAAAATAAACAGACCATTAGTTAAATTATAGACAGGTGCATGTAGGTAGAAGACGAGAAGTGGAGAACCATCAAATTAGACTTACATGAATACGACATATATATTAGAAATGGATTTGTTATTTTTGATTAAGTGATTAATGATACGAGTGTCTACTAATTAATTAGTATTAGGATGTTTCTTTGGCCCTTTCATAGGGCGATTATATATTTAGTTTTGTCGGGACAATCTCATTTTATACCGGCAAAATCAATATTTGTTAGTGAAAATTGTCACATTGACGTCAATTATAATTTTCATTTTAATTGTATACAAGTATTTTGTCATAATGCTTCTAGCTTAAGTCAGCTATATATTTAGGCATAAGGTTGCATGTAAGTTGATGTTGTTTCATTATTTTTGTAATTTTCATATATTTGCTATATAAGAACTTTTTTACCTACATAGTATTATTGTTTTAAAATTAAAGGTCTTAAATTGCAAAATGAGATTTAATTAAGTTATTTTTCGATAAAGAAGTCCAAGTATATACTCATAACCTGCTTAAAAAAGGATAATACAATATATAATTTGCATCGACAATTCGACATGCATAATATTAATTAGTGTATCCAATGGATAAATGACTCCCTACAATTATATAATTAGTATCCTACACTAAAAAGAATGGCCAACACTAATCGGCAACCACATCTAATACGACAAATTTGATCATTATTATACAAATTAAATGATCACAATAGCTTGATTTAATTGTTAAATTGAAAGTGATAATTGATGATTAATTAAGGAAACGTGTGTGTCTTAGAATTCACTAGTGAAGGCAAATTAAAATATATTGAATATACCCAACATTAATTGAGAATAGTACTAGTAATAATCTGGTTTAGTTGATTAATTAATTGAATAATTACGAATAGATTGTATGGTGCAATAAATAGATTGCAGTTTGCAGACATGCTTAGTTGTCAATCACCCCTAATAATATACGAGTAGTCAACATTGGATTAGGAAGATATGTTCGTCCCAACTCCAACCTCATTCGCTAATAAACCGTTAAAGACCAATCAAATTAACATCATACTCTGTATTATATACTCCAAATATATTTAAGTACGTGCAATTAGGATACAAACTATATATTAAGACATTTAATATTTACCACAAATAATATTCGTATAATTTCTAGCCCGTATATATACGTAAGAGCTAACGACATATCTTCATTACTTATTGTAAGTAGGATACGTACTTATATTAGCAAAGAACTCAAGTTTGATAAACACTTTCTGACAGATCAGATACATTGACATGCATGTATGAGAGAAAAACAAATTGTACTGTATTACTTCGAATAACTATGAAATTTATACTCCATAAGTGCATATGATAATATACTCTATTTATTATCATTCGCCTTCTATTAATTTACCATTGCAACTTAACAACAAATTATCGATCAATGTTTTAATATAGATTTCCCAACAACATTAAACGGGGTATTTTCCAAAGTTCAATTTCGTTCCCAAATGATTGAACAACATTAATTGATGCGTCATGTAGTTTTATCTTCAAATTGATCAATTTTCAATTTAATACTAAGGCTCCTTTATTTTGGACTGGAATTCTTGGCACTTCATTCAATTTAACTCTAATCAATTTAGTTCAACTCAATTCAGTTCATTTCTACTCATCTCAATTATAATTACTACTTCATTCCAATTTCACTTCAGTTTAACACAATTGAATTTAGTTCAGTTAGTTTAGTTCAATTCAGTTAAATCTAGTTCAATTCAGCATGTTTCAATCCAAAAGAAAGAGCCTAATACTATTTGCCATTACTCTATGTTACAATAGACATGGTTTTGAGATATTGAAAAATTAGGCAATAATTTCCATATTATTTTTTAGTTCAAGTTTCTATTTAATTAATTTTCCGGCAATTTTCTAAAATTCAATGATAGTGACTTAGTGAGTTGTAGCTATGTCACTCCGATCTTGTAGATTAACTAATTTGTATTTATTATTATTCCTAGAAAATATGACATAGTGTGCCATTTTCTTGCCTTGTATTTTTTATGATAGCTAGGGTGTTGAATGGTGATATTGCACCACATATGTTCAAAGCATGTTTTTTTTTTTTGAATGAATAAATAATAGCCTGGGCCTTTTTGGTGGTTCACTTGAAAAATAAACCATCAAAATCAGATATAGTCAAATTAATCCTACCCCTTTGATTATGATAGTCAAATTTAAAAAGTAGTTATCCAATTCAAAATCAAGAGTTATGATTAATTTGGCTACATACTTTTGACTTTGGTGATTCATTTTTCAATTGAACCATCAGACTTGACATTATACAATAATTTTTAAAATACATAGTTCATATATTAATTAAAAAGACTATGATTGACCAATAAATATTATTAAAAAAATAATTGCACGCACACGTAATTAAACTAGTGGAGATAATAAAGCAATGTGAGTGTGACACAAACGAAAGTGCTTGAAAACATCGTTTATATATGTGTATGTCAAAGAATATAATTAAAGATTGAAAAGAAATAATTGATTCCAAATTAAATAAGCAGCAATAATATTAATAACCCTCCTATGTGCGGCTAATAATGTGTCAACACATAATGATCATTAATTTATATTATATGAATATAACACTAAAGTGTTTTAATAAATAAACATTAGCACTAACTTTATATATTTAAGATGCACAAAACAGTAAAAGGAAGTTTATTTGACTTGTGGAAAGTGAAAAAAGAAAGCATGTTTGCCATAATTACTGCAGAAATGTATGTTCGTTGAAGCTTACTAATCACCCCATAAACAATATTATCCATATTGACAAATTTGTAATGAAATTCAGAATTTCTCACATCAATTTGTGCATACTTCCATTTTTCTTCACATCAGCGTTACTTTAATTAGTTTCTTCCTCAAGTTAGCTTCTTCCGGTCTTCCTATGATGGCATCAAAGCATTTCAAAGATTAAATTCTTATTAACCACTCATTACTAGCTTACTACTTACTATTTACTACCACACACTAAAGTAGTCTTCTTTCTTAAATTTTTATGTGACATTCTAGTCATATAAACTCGATCTATTTAAGTCAAGATGATGAGTATGCTTCTTTTTTACTGTTGTTTTTCCTTGACCCCCTTTCCGGCCTACTTCTTTCTCATAACATGTCAACAAATTTTCACAAGTGGCCAACCATATAGGCTCCGTTTGGTAGATTGTAAAACATTTTTCATAAAAAGTGTTTTCCTTCCTTTTCCAATTTTACATTGTTTGTTTGGTACACTAAGGAATGTAAGATTNTTGCAACTTAACAACAAATTATCGATCAATGTTTTAATATAGATTTCCCAACAACATTAAACGGGGTATTTTCCAAAGTTCAATTTCGTTCCCAAATGATTGAACAACATTAATTGATGCGTCATGTAGTTTTATCTTCAAATTGATCAATTTTCAATTTAATACTAAGGCTCCTTTATTTTGGACTGGAATTCTTGGCACTTCATTCAATTTAACTCTAATCAATTTAGTTCAACTCAATTCAGTTCATTTCTACTCATCTCAATTATAATTACTACTTCATTCCAATTTCACTTCAGTTTAACACAATTGAATTTAGTTCAGTTAGTTTAGTTCAATTCAGTTAAATCTAGTTCAATTCAGCATGTTTCAATCCAAAAGAAAGAGCCTAATACTATTTGCCATTACTCTATGTTACAATAGACATGGTTTTGAGATATTGAAAAATTAGGCAATAATTTCCATATTATTTTTTAGTTCAAGTTTCTATTTAATTAATTTTCCGGCAATTTTCTAAAATTCAATGATAGTGACTTAGTGAGTTGTAGCTATGTCACTCCGATCTTGTAGATTAACTAATTTGTATTTATTATTATTCCTAGAAAATATGACATAGTGTGCCATTTTCTTGCCTTGTATTTTTTATGATAGCTAGGGTGTTGAATGGTGATATTGCACCACATATGTTCAAAGCATGTTTTTTTTTTTTGAATGAATAAATAATAGCCTGGGCCTTTTTGGTGGTTCACTTGAAAAATAAACCATCAAAATCAGATATAGTCAAATTAATCCTACCCCTTTGATTATGATAGTCAAATTTAAAAAGTAGTTATCCAATTCAAAATCAAGAGTTATGATTAATTTGGCTACATACTTTTGACTTTGGTGATTCATTTTTCAATTGAACCATCAGACTTGACATTATACAATAATTTTTAAAATACATAGTTCATATATTAATTAAAAAGACTATGATTGACCAATAAATATTATTAAAAAAATAATTGCACGCACACGTAATTAAACTAGTGGAGATAATAAAGCAATGTGAGTGTGACACAAACGAAAGTGCTTGAAAACATCGTTTATATATGTGTATGTCAAAGAATATAATTAAAGATTGAAAAGAAATAATTGATTCCAAATTAAATAAGCAGCAATAATATTAATAACCCTCCTATGTGCGGCTAATAATGTGTCAACACATAATGATCATTAATTTATATTATATGAATATAACACTAAAGTGTTTTAATAAATAAACATTAGCACTAACTTTATATATTTAAGATGCACAAAACAGTAAAAGGAAGTTTATTTGACTTGTGGAAAGTGAAAAAAGAAAGCATGTTTGCCATAATTACTGCAGAAATGTATGTTCGTTGAAGCTTACTAATCACCCCATAAACAATATTATCCATATTGACAAATTTGTAATGAAATTCAGAATTTCTCACATCAATTTGTGCATACTTCCATTTTTCTTCACATCAGCGTTACTTTAATTAGTTTCTTCCTCAAGTTAGCTTCTTCCGGTCTTCCTATGATGGCATCAAAGCATTTCAAAGATTAAATTCTTATTAACCACTCATTACTAGCTTACTACTTACTATTTACTACCACACACTAAAGTAGTCTTCTTTCTTAAATTTTTATGTGACATTCTAGTCATATAAACTCGATCTATTTAAGTCAAGATGATGAGTATGCTTCTTTTTTACTGTTGTTTTTCCTTGACCCCCTTTCCGGCCTACTTCTTTCTCATAACATGTCAACAAATTTTCACAAGTGGCCAACCATATAGGCTCCGTTTGGTAGATTGTAAAACATTTTTCATAAAAAGTGTTTTCCTTCCTTTTCCAATTTTACATTGTTTGTTTGGTACACTAAGGAATGTAAGATTATTTTCCATGGGAGTAAATTTTTCCTTACAATGATGGAAAACCATTTTCCTTCCAAAATGAAAGGAAAACAATTTTCCTCCCATCCCCTTATACACTCTTTCCTTACTACCTCCTTTCACCCCCTTCATTTCCCCTATTTTCATCACTTTTTTTACATGCACCCAAACAATGGAAAATTGTTTCCATGAAAAACTATTTTCAATGAAAATCATTTTACATTAAAAATGTTTTACGCCCTACCAAACGAATCCATGGTGTTAACTATTAAGCCACTCGAACTATTAGTTGATGGTATGATGAATCACCTCATGCTTATTCACAATAGAGCTTGAAGTGCCAAAGTTATACTAATGGCCGAAAAACAAGGTTACTAATAGAGAGGAGTCTACGATAGAATTGAAAATAGACTTATATACTCAAATTTACGCATAAAATAAGCTTTAAACGACTAGCTGATTCAAATTTAAGCCCATTTATTAGTTTATTTATCATAAGCTATAAATTCGAATAACTCAACTTCAATTTTATATACGAGAAAGTATTCCTATAGAATCATGCATCACAAACATTTTTCATCATTTTTTTAATATGTTAAATTGTGTGATAAAAAGCTAAGCCATTAAGGACATAGTTGTACGTAGCAAAAATCCGACCCTGAGTGGTGTGTATCACCTACCTACCTAGCTATATTAGTATCCACCGTCATGCCCTCGTAAGCTAAGCATTACTTTGAGCCTATAGTGACATCTATTTTCATGAATGTACCAATCGATCATGTTATGACAACACATAATTTTTGTTTATTGTAATCTCTGATTCACCATATCTTTTTATATTAATTAGTCGATTATCGATAAAATAGTCGCACTAGTTATATGTTAACGTACTGTTTTTCTCAACTTCTGCACGTACAGCACAATCCTACTACGTACTCCCTACATTTCTGACTAAGTTCTAATCCCCTGAATTATTTTTTCTAGTTATAATCTCATTCTTACATTAATTTTATTCAACGACATACAAGTAAATAGCTAGCGAATTATGGAGCCTTTAAACTACTAGGTCATTACCAAGATCACCTAATGGCGCGCTTAATTTGATGGTACATTATCTTAATTATTTTCTAATATTTGTAAATAATCTAAAAAAATATCGACTATGATACAATGTAACTAGATAAATAAAAATGGTTAATTAATAATTTAATGATTAATGCGAATTGACTATAAGGATAATTGCTTCGAATTCTAATATACATACATCTACATCTTATTGCAAGTGGGTTAATATCCATCAGTTACGTTAATCAGTCACTCAATTTTTTGATGTTACATGTTGTAGGTTTTTTAATAAACTGTTAAATACAAGCCTGGATCGCACCCACTATTGAGAGAGAGTCTACTTTATAACGTTTTTGATGTTCCACCTTTTAAACCATATGGCAATAAGAGAATAGCTCCTCAACCTTCTAAAGTAGTAACCACTCTCTCATTTTATTAATGAGGATCGGAAGACTCATATGTAGGTTTCAACACTCCCCCTCACATGTGAGTTCCTTTTTCAGTTCGGAAGTGTGATTTTACATGGATTGAAGTGGATCTATCAACATAAACTCATACAATTTTCTGCCTTCTTTCCCTTATTTCATTATCATAAATGGTAAGAACATGATCTCACTTTCAGCTCTTTATTTAGTGACCGACTTATGCCTTCTTTATATATTTATTAGCTTTTGACTTCTTGATGCTATGGAGCAACTAAACATTACTTAAAATCAAATATGGATTGCAATGTAATGTAAATAAAATCATGTAAAGTATTCATAGAATTCAAACTAATGGTATCCACTATCTAAGTGAACTAGCCACCAAACAACTACTGATTGACTAACAGCAACATAATGGGATTAATAATATAAGATCATTAAAATGATCAACAAGTATTTACCACCAAATCAGATTAAGACCTTGAATGGTCAAACATCTTTTAGTTCACATAAATATTTGAGGGAGGGAAAATTACATTAAGAAATAAGAATGTTGATCGTCCAAACAAAGAATACAAAAACAGTTGAGGTGCTAGCTTAGGGATATATATAATAAAATGGGACCTACCTTATCAATATTTACAAATGAAATTGATAGCTAGCTATCAACATCTTAAACCTAGTGGCTGACAGTGCACAATTTTTTGTACCCGAGCTAACACTGTCACGACATATGCATTGTGGTGACCCATTTGTTTTCCTTTGCAACACTATGACTTTTACACATTTAACATCTCTTAGTTAGCTTTAATTTGTAACTAAATAGTTGAGAGTTGAATTAAGATGGTCAAAATATAAAACCCTTATTAACTTCTTGTCGACTTATAATTATCATTATATTAACTTTTTGTAGTTAACTTAGTACGGAGTAACAATTTAAAATATTAATGGTTAAACTAAGAATTATAAAAGTCTATTTGTAACATCATAAATAGAAAGGAGGAAATAGCTAGTAGTTTAATACAATTTTTATTTCTATTATTAATTTTTCAAATGCTATTTGTCATCATGAAATTTGTACCCAACGTATCTGTGTTTTCTATAATCTTAGCTGTATGTGTTTATATATAGCGTCTTGAAGATGATCATCGCAATCGTGATAGTTTCAACTCAAGTGCCACTACTTGTTTGTTCTTATTAGCTTGTTTTTAACTGGGTATATGTTGCCTTTTTTATGATTACTGCTTTGTCCCTAGCAAATTAGCAATAGATCATGTTTTGATTTTATCCTATATTTTAAACTTGAGTTATAACATCAAAATCATGTTATCATATTTTTGGGTGCAGTGAAGCCACAAAGGCTATAATAGGAAATAGAATCGATGCTTTACAAAAACTCTAACTAATTTGATTCACATTCAATTTTCTTTGCAAAAACCCTTGTCCTACGAGCATCTAGAGATTAAGTCTGCTTTGTCTCTAAATATCAAGGACATGTTTACTTCAACTGAAAACAGTTAAATTGAACTAAACTGAAAGTTTTTTCTTATGAACGATTAATGATTAGCAAATAAAAGAAGAGCTAAGCTGAGCTGAACCGAACAGAACGACACTGAACTGATTTTAAGCTGAAATAAACAGGCCCTAAATGTTTGATCATTGACGGTGATAAACCAATTTGCCATTAATTTTATAATTTGGTAGATACCTTACAAAATTTGTAGTTAAGTTTATGATTCATAGTTCAGTTATAGATCTATTATGTATATTTCTGCAAGACAAATTAGACTGTTGATTTTTCTAGCACACAAATGTTATAATTTATTTTATTTTTGACCGCCAGAAAGCTTATAATTATGTAACAATGAATTTGTGATTTGACCGGTTTGATGCTTACCTTGATCATTTTTCAGTATTAATTATGATTTGTTGTGATGACTGATATCGACAGCCTTAAAAAATAAAAATAAAATGATAAATAAAAACTTTGATGGCCTTATAAAATTAAAAGTTACTCGTACAATATTCATGTCTTTGATGATTGAGATGGACCTTGATGAGTTTTTGTTTTTGAACAAAGCCCAGTTTCAATAAACCAAACTGATAATATGTGGTATGTTTATAGAATCATAGCATCTTCCTAAACAGAGTAAACTCAATTGAACTAAATTTATTTGAAAAAACAAAATAAATTGAACTGAATGTACTTTTGCATCAATGCAAGTCTATAACTCTACTTTGGTTTTGATGAGCTTCTTACTTAATGAAACCTTAAAATAGCTTTTGAACACTTTTACATTGCTACCTAGTACCAATGATATCTAAAGCTTTTTAATATTATTGACTTAAAAGATTTTTTGTTTATAAGTACATTTAAAATGATGGATACAAAACCAAAAAATTGCAAAAATCAGATAGCAGAACAAATGTAGGTGATGCTGGGTTGTTCATCATTCACTTTGTTGAAACGCTTCCGTAAATAAATCCTTGATTAGGGGATTTGAAGAGGCTATTCGAGTGACTGAGATATCAAATTCTTTACCAGACCTGGTCATAGAACAACATCAACAGTAAGTATTTGGCTACAGTACCGCATATACCATGATCAACGTATGTTCTCAATAAGATGGCATTATATTGGACAGCATTAGAAACAAAAGATATATCAGAATTCGAAGAAGGCAAATATGTCTCTTACGGATCGAAGACACATCCTCCAGCCTCTTCCACAATTACAATGCCGGCTGCTACATCCCTATTATTGTCACAAGGCAAAAAGTGTCGACTATTAAAAACAGCTAATAAGTAGTGTTTATCTTCTTAAAAATAATCGAATTGAGAAAATTCTTTGAGTTTATGACTATTCAGCAGACAGGGAAACACGAGGTAATACCATGAACCCCCATATCCAGTTTCGTAGAAAAGATCGAGCCTTCCACAAGCTATACCACACAAGTTTAATGCACAAGATCCGGACATTCGAACAGATCTCACCTGATAGAAGAAAGATGGTTATTTAGTGTATGCAAACCTTAATTTTCTCTAGCCACATTAATTGAGTCCAAATGTATAACCTTATAAAGCAATGAATTAATTCTGTTTGTTGTAGCATCGACTGTGGCTTTATCACGTTTTGTACCAGTCTGCTCCAACAAATAAAGTAATCAATTATACATCTTTCCAGTTTATTGATATCATAACAGTAGACTTTCATAAACTGTCGTTTGCCAAGAGCTGGGCAATCACAGGTTGCTAGTTAGAAGTATCAAGATCAATAAACATCATATGGAATCACAGGCTCACAACGGTGTATTTTTAATGTAAAGTTTAATGGTAGGAGCGTAGAAGGTTTTCTAGATACCTCTGTTGCGAGGAGGCAGTTAACAAGTTCATCTTTCGAAGATACTGCACAAGAGAAATATATTAGAAAATGGACAAGAAGGTGATTACAAAATCTAGAAGCTAGAAAGTGTATCAGTTACATTTACCTTGTATTGGTTTTCCGTTAAGAAAAGCTCCTTTCCCTCGTATTCCAGTGAAAAGCTAAATAAAATCAGTACAGCAAATTGAAGCTTTCAACTTAAAATATAAGAAGGTACTTAACACACCCAGGCAATATGGTGATTCAACTTAGTTTTACTATGAAGATGATATGGAATATTGATGGCAAACAATGCAGGTCAAGAAAGTTCGGGATTGGAGGTTCTTACCTCATCCATAATTGGATTATACACAACACCTACAGTTGGAACTTTTCCGATAGTGAGACCAATAGAGACACACACAAAAGGGAATCTGAAAGTGGCAATTTTTTGAAAGAAAAACAACTTAACATCAGCAACTAGTAACTTTAAATAGGCAAGGCAAAATATATTAGCCATACCCATGCACGAAGTTGGTTGTTCCATCAAGTGGATCTACAATCCATGTAGGATCATCTGTCAGCTCTGTAGCACCATTGGCAGCTGTGGCTTCTTCTCCAATCAACTAAAATATATATATTTATGGAAAAAATCATATCAAAAATCAGTCATGTTATCATCATAAGGCATTAAAAAAAAAGGGGATTATGAAGAATAGAAAACCTTATGGTTAGGATAATGCTTCTTGAGATGATTAAATACAAGCTCTTCACAAGCTTTGTCAGTTTCTGTCACCAAATCCACCTGCTCAAACCACAATTCAACTATAATATAATATATTGCTAACTTGATAGTAAAGAGCTTGGTACTTAGAAACAATACTAGCAGTCGCACTTGCTTGTGTTGTGCAAATAATCAAGAACCTTAGTAACATAGGAACAACAACAACAACAACAAAGCCTTAGTCCCAAATTAATTTGGGGTCGGCGAGACATGAATTAATGAGTAGTTGTAAAAGTCATCTGCAGATATCCTCTTCTTTCAACCTTCCTTGTTTGACACTAAATTTTCTTCAAACCCCAACACCCTCATATCTCCACTAACAACCCTCGTCCAAGTTAATTTTGGTCTTCCTTTACCTCAGTAACATAGACGGTTGCAAAAATAGTTCAGAGGTCACAGCTAGTCAGCTACAAGTGATAATATGTGTTGGGCCAAAGTCAAAGTTTGACATCAACAAGTCTCTTACTTTATCTAATTTCAATAAATAACCTTAAACAACAAGATCATTGACCCACTAACAAAATAAGAGACATGTATGCAGCTATCCAAATATACTGTAGATGGGACTTGATCGCAGGATATGGAGAAGGAAGATCTGGTTTATGACCACATAAGACTAAGGTTTTGATGGATTGATTGATACACAACTATTCAAGCATGCATCTACACATCTTGGTGATACCTAATTCACTTGCCCTCTCTAAAGAAAATAAGATTTAGGAACATACAACCTAGTACAAGGTAATTAACTAAACATGAATCTGTTTATGCGTTCAACGCAGACGGCATTCCGGCGCTGCTTATACTCATAAAACCACAAAGCCAAACACATATCTAAGAAACCTCCTTCCAGCTAAGGAAATTCACTTTCCCTTTCAACACCACAAGAAGTTGATGGTAAGAGCATCCACAATAGAACAAACCTCTTAGAAGTTTGTTCAATTGCCACATCATCAAAAGGACAAACCTATCGTGAACAAACCTTTTATTAACTATAGGCAAGCCCCATAGGGTTCATATGTGGGACCCAATAATCTACCTTGTTGTTTTATTTTGTTTTTATTATACTCTAATACTTTTCTCCACCAAAAATTTCACATATGCAAACACAAACCTCTCCTTATTTTGAACCTCAAACCCCATGAGTAACAATAAGGGGTTTGTTTATGAACCTCAAAAAATGAGAATAAACCCCTTATTGTGGATGCTTCTTCAAGCGCTAGCGCACTCAAAGCCCACAAGTTTCTTGCATCAAAAGGAAAACCTCATACTCTCTCTTTATGAATTTAAAACACCATCACATATTACAAAGCTCTCTTTAATAGTTATTTGAAACTTCATTTCACTTTGCATCAATACAGGACAATGTCCTCGGATTCAATTATAAATCTTTTGGACTGATCACCAGTAATAAGTCAATAACCAATTGAAGAAATTACATCAACTTCAACTTCAACATCATTCGTTGCCTCAAATCTAACTTAGCCTAGTATAATACTAGTACCACTAACACTTAATCCAAATTTCTAGCAAATTGATCAAAACCCAACACTCAATTCAATCTAATTAATTAGCAATTTACACTCAACAATATCATTTCCACATCCAACAGTATAAAAATCAATACAATCATCCAATTTTTACTGAATGTAAAAAAATAAACTGAATACAATAAATTAGCATTCAAAAAAAATTACATGTTTTTAAATAATTTTAAAACAGATTTAGATTACCTTGCCTTTGTGCTCCACATTTTTAGTCTCATAAAATCCCTTGCGAATTACCTGTTCAAAAAGCACAGATTTTTGCATTCAATTTCAAGTGATAGAAAGATCCAAAAATTTTAGAGAAAGAAAGAAAAGAAAAGAAAAAGAGAGACTTCTCCAGCTTTCTTTGCAGCTTCAATAGCAGTTGCAAGGAAACCTGAAAATGGCAAAATAAAAAATAAACAATTAACAAATGAAAAGCAAAAGCAAAAGCAAAAGAAGTTAACTTTTGAACAAAATCTACACAAGAATTTTGAGAAAATACCATTGTAATCCATGTTTCTGAATTTAAAGGATACAGGAGAAATAAACAGAGAAGAGGGAATTGGTGATTTTTTTTGTTGTTGTCAAAATGACTGAAATGTGGGAGAAGAAAAATGGTGTTTTCTGGAGACTTTGGGAATATTACCGAAACTTCTTACTCTTTTTGCCATCACATATTCACATGATATAGAGAAATAGTCTTGTATTTTTGTGCAATGATTTACGTATAATGTATGTGTGCACCATGCCACAATGGGCAATTGGGCATATAGCCTATGCTTGCCTTTCTCAACGCCGTTTATAACTTTATTTTCCTTATCAGGATATCTCGTGATCCTATAGCTTTCGTGCAAAAGTTCTAGTTATTTAACGTTTATTCACCTTGCAAGATTTGATACCTAATTTCAGCCACTAAAAACATATTATGTGACCTTTATACAAGAAAAAAAAATCCATCCGTATACTATTCAATTATGTAAGGTTTTATTGTTTGGACTGTTCTTGTACCCAAGTGTTTTCGGGGATGGATTATTTAATTTCAATTTGCACTTGCTAAACGCAAAGTATAAATTTTGAACAAAAATCTTATTCAATTATTTAACAAGTTAGATTATTCGAGATGTAACTTACCAAGGTCTGCTACTCTGCTTACTTGCTTAGTGCTTAAAATAGAAATCTTGAATACTGGAATAAATACAGAACAAAAGAATATACCTATCACATATTCACATATGCTTTTTCTTCACTTTGGTTTCACACTTTCACATTCCATGAAATGAATTATTAAAAAACCAAGATGAATTCTAAGGCTCATACTATCCAGCCAATAGTCCACATTTAACGCACGTTTCCAACCATAGCAACTTGGAATCTACTACAGGTATTCATCTCTGGATGAAAGATGGCATTTCTGAAGGTGCAACATTCTGCTGCACTATGAAATTGATTGTAGGAGTGCACCTAACTTGTTACGTCAAGTACACCATTTTTTAGTATATAAGGGAAGAACCATGGAAAATGCGACAACAAAAACACCATACAAAGATCATGTGATGTATTCCACTTTAAGCTTATCGAATTTAACATATTTACCTTGGACGTTGTTCTGTAAATACAAAGGGTGTTCTCAATTAACTCAGAATTACAAGACACTGAGAACACAAAGCTACTTGCTACTTAATACTCCGGCACCTCATAAGGTGGGAGATATGGAGTAAACAGAAAAGAGCAGCAGAAAATAAATTTGGTCAAACAGATTGCACCATAGACCATGGTACTGTTAAATTCACAAGCTTTGTTTTAAAAGGAGGTTGAAGGGGGAAAAAGGGTTGAGGAAATACACAATGGAAATAATAATACAACAGCAAGAGCTTATGCAAGCTCTTTGGCTTCAAGAGAAGCAATCTCCTGCATGACTTGGGCCTTATCTGCATCGAATTGTTGATCCTCTGCAAAATCATCAATAGCATGTATCAGTTACCAAAAGGCGTTCTTAAACAACAAACTGTTCTTCAGAGGGCCTTGTGCAAAAAGAAAATTTAACAGTCTACCTTTATCAGTCTTAAGATCACCTAATAATCGAAGAAGCTTGCTTTTATTTGCAACAAGGATGTTGACAATGTCAGCTGGCTTGTTTTGATTTGCAGCAAATAGCTGTTTGGGAGGTTAAAGCACATTAAACACATAATACAAAAAAATATTCATAGTACGAAATTGCAAATACACAGCCGTGAAAACCAACCTTGAACACGTGAAATGCTTCTATCTGGATGGTCTTGCTTGACTCCTGCATCAACAAACAAAAAATTCCATAGGATGAGAAGCAGAGCACAGCTTTTTTCATCATGCGAAAACTAAATTCTGAGATTATGAAGAATTGCAGGAGGTTATCATTATGTGGGTAGTCACAAAAACTAGATAGCTGGGATATTTACCCTCATGAGATTCATGAGTATCCTTAAATTATCCCTTGAGCTCACGTATTTTGTCATGGTCGCAGAGTTGCTACGATCAAGTAACATGTCACCCAAGAGCTGAAAGAAACAAGAATGGATTAGCAAAAACAGTGGAACAACTCAACAATGTCTAAAATTTCCTTGACAAATAGATTTTCCATATAAGCATCAACTCATGCAATATCTGTCACACAAACTTCAGCTACATTTTTCAAACAGTGAATTTATGCCAAATGTAAAAAGACAGTCGCTCAAATTCACAAGCGGATGCATAGGGTATAAGGATTACGATTGTGATTGTTTAGTTGGATATTGGAAACTAATTAACTTCCTCAGTAGTGAAGAAGAACTCTATGGTTGGCTGCAAGAAATATAAGTTCTTCTATCTAACTTAGAAATACTTGGTAAATAACTACCTTATTTTGTCAGAAGTAAAACTTACCAGTAAGTCTTTTAATTTTTTAAAAAATCAAATAGACACTTCTTTAATTTGGAATGCAATGTGTAATACCTTGACTGCTTGTCTTCTGGTAATGTAGTTGCTAGATTCCAGCAATTTTGAGTTGTACTCTGCAAAAAACTGGAACACGCAATGGACTCAGAAACCCAAAAAAGCATTACATACAAGGTGAAACTCGCTTTGACAGAAATAACGAGACGATGCAGTGGTTGCATGACCTATGACTTTTGACATATTTTTCAAGCTGATCTAGCCAAACAAAGTATATTATCCAAGAGTATTTACCCAATCATAATTCTTGGAAAGAAATTCAGCCACCGTAGATTTATGCCTTGTCAAGAGTTCCTGCATCACAACCAAAACAATTTTAGAGTTTTCCTTCCATTTATACTGGGTCTAACTTCAGCATAAAAAACAAATAAAACCAAGTTCTACAAGGATTTCCGGTGCACTTTACACATAAATAATCCTGTAGTCTATCTTCAATTCTGAGATAAGAAATCCCAAATTTATAGAGCAATACAAAAGTAAGCACTGGCATTCATTATGAAGTTCGACATAACAAAGGCCAATGCGTATATTTGGACACACTATGTTAAAGGGATTTTAGAAGAAGTCGAAGGAGGGAAAATATGGCTTGAAAGGAAGGAATTTATGATGATATGATGTAAATGGATTTGGGGGAGCCTATAACACTATATAGAGCATAGAGGTGGATATTGAAGAGGGATTCAGTGGAAAGTTAACTGGACATGCTACATAATTCATGCAACCAACCCTGCATTTCGGGATTTAAGGTTTTGACATTGATATAGCATATCCATCCTCAAGATCAGGGGAAAGATAGAGATTCACATAGAGAAGAATTCCCAACCTTAAAAGTAGCAGCAGCATCAGCAGCAATGTCAAAATTGGGGAGCTGAATAAATTCAAAAAACTTCTTCAAATGTTCTGATTCTAACACGTATCTGTTAAAAACAAAAGGTAATCAAAATACCTAAATTTAGTACATATTAAGCACAAAGGGAAGCTTAAACAAATTAAAGCTTACTTCTCAAAACATACAACGTGGATCATCTAAGAAAAAAGATTGTCGTCGAAGAAAATGAAAAAAGCTCACAAAAGTGCAATTGAAACAAATGTCCAGCAAGCTGAGGGGCATTACTAGTGAGAAAACTGCCTTAAAATCACTAAGAATAGCAGTTTAGGCAAAGAAAATAGAATGGCATCAACTAGAAAAGGAAAATATGAATAATGCATGTAAGGTGTGGCTCAAGAGATTTTATGAAGTTTTAGAAAGCAATGTAAACAGAGAATACTGTGTTGAGATTGTACAAAATATTTCTACATTATAGCAAAGTCAATTTTGATCCAGGTAAACTCCAGGTAAAACAGTAAAAAGAAAGAACTTGTCATCATCAAAAAAAATGAACAACCAAAAAAACTTACTTCGCCACAACTTGATGGCGTATGCACTCCCTTAACATGGAACCATAGTGCAGTGCCAAGTCTGTGTTCTCGTATCTGCAAAAGAGTAATTACACAAAAATTAAGAACTAAAAGGAAAGAGCAAAGATACTAACATAATTATAAGAAATTCTCAAAAAATAAAAAAATAATCTGCCATTCTCCTATCCTATTAACATACCCTGATATTAGAACATCCATCAAATCTTTGTTATTTTCCAAGTAATCAGATGCAACTAAACGAGATTGAACTTGTTGCCTTTGCAAATTAGCAACAATTTGAGTAGCATCTTTACGAGCCTGCAATATAATGCAACATACAATCAGATAAACAAATTTCAAGTAAAGTAAACATGAAGCTCAAAAGACCCCATCTCATCATGAGAAACTTTGGCAATGTTGCTAATAATTTAAAAAAAAAGACCTACTGAAAGGAGGATTACAAAACACCAAAGCTTCCATCCTCAAGGATTAGCGACATACCTCCAGGTTCAACTTGGGAAGACAATTGATCAGCAAACGAAGTGTGTTGCCTTTAAAGAACTCTTGGGTCAACTGCGTGCAAGCCTCTGCAATTGGCTCTGATTCGCTATTTCCATATAAAATACATTTCAGGTCTCGAATGTGTTTGCTTAGATCTGTCATCTAAAGAAGAAGCATAAAAAAAAAGGTTACTTTCTACCTCAAAAATGTGGGTTAAAACACCAGACAACATTTAAAAATATTACTCTGGATAATGTGATAAAGCTGCAATAACAAATAAAACAATAGTAGAGTAGTTCCCTCAGAAAAGAACCTCCCTTTCTCAAATGGAGGTTCGATGTACATGCAAATATGCAATGTATACATTTAAGAAAAGCTAAAACTAACTCTGCAGAAAAGTGCAACCGCTGAAATTAAATATATGCATAGACATAGAAGGATGTTAAAATTTTGAAAAAATGTGCAGCATAGTTGAATATTAAACCTTACAAAGTACATTCATTAAACTCATAGCAACTAATATCTGACAAAATGGGCAGTGAGACTGATATGAAGAAACAATGTGGCTAATGATACAGTTTTATGAACCTGGTTGATGATGCAGTAAATCTCCCTTGGCCAATCAGACAGCAACACATCGACATTTTCCTAAAACTCTCTATAGGGAACTCAAATGTTAATAGCCTTAACCCTATTATACCTCTTCAGATAGAGTATAAGCAGTGCTGGCAGTTAATGAGACATTCTAAACTAGGCCATTGTAATCGACAATTCAATCGTTCACAACCTTTATCCCATAAATAGAGTTGACAACATGACCTTAATCGGTATCCACCAATATCCTAATCCATTTCCAACAACCTAGTGTCACATGATCATGCAAACCCATTTTCTCCAAATCCTTCTTAACTCCCTCTATCCACTTAATCTTTGGTTTCCTATAGCTCCTTCTAAGATCACCATGATCCAAATACTCTACTCTTCATACCAATGCCACCCGAAGCCTCTGTTTTACATGAACATACCAAAATAAATGAATTTCAGCTCCTTCTAAGATCACCATGATCACAATACTCTACTCTTCATCCACATGCTTCCTGAAGCCTCTGTTTTACATGAAAAAACCAACATAAACAATTTTCCCTCATCTTATCTTCAATATTTGTAACAAAATATTTCCTCTAGTATGTTAGTTCCTAACTCTATCCTTACAGCATTCCCATCTCAGCAACTCCCGTCTTCTTAAAGTGGTCTTTCTTAAATGTTTATCATTATTTTCCATGTAAGTATAAGACAACTTTCTTCTACAGAATAGATCAAATTAGATTACCAAAGATGATCAAAGTAATAGTATTCAAAACTCAAAAGCATTTAAACTATAACTTAAAAAATGAAGGCGCTACATACTATGATCATTCAATCACACGCGTCTAAAGTTAAGAATAAAACAACTTCTTGGCAATGAACTCAACTTCACAAGCGCCTCAATCCCACAAGGCCACAACCAATGATGCATCAGTTGAAAAATGACAATCACTTAGATATGAGCACCCCTCCACTTAAAGGAACTTCACATCCAAACATACTGATATGATGATATCCAAGTGAATGAATCCGAACACCTAGTAAACTGAAAACTAATGTCAAAGTGATTTAACAAAGCACAAACTAACCACACGGCAACGTGCCTTCTTTGAACCACTCTATTACAATAAGGAATCAAAGATGAAGAAACGCCTAAAAAACTAATTAGCTTAATTTCAGTCTTATTACTCTAATTATAGTGAATTGAGCTTCAACTTTATACAAACAAGTTTTGTTAGCTTACAAAGGTAGTTACTTTAACCTTTCTACTGGAAATTCAACTGATCTCATAAAACCTAAAAAGCTCAAAACTTTCATACAACTATAACACAAAACTTAACATAATTCATCAAATCATCCTACAAAACTCAAAAAATAGTATAAAAATGATCCAATCAATAGAATTGCTTAAATTCACAAGCCAAATAGAATTATCAAACATCAAGTAATTCAAAATTTTCATAAACTCAAAATCAAACTAATTAAAAACCATCAAGCTTGAAACTTTAATGATCAATAGAGCTTATTTTATCACTTATTATCATTTGATCCAATAAAAATTGAAAATTATTACATCAATTAGAAAAATTGATAAAATTGAAACTAGCAAAAATCAAATCAATTCAATTAAAATGAAATTAACAAACTAGTTACCTTTTCTTCGCGCTTACTATCGCGAATACCACCCATATCAAACTGAACAAGGAGATCGCGCGTGAGACGGACGATCTCCGGTGGAGTACGTGGCTTCGATTTGAAAAGCCCCTTCATTGGCATTATTTTTTTTGAAAATTATTTTGTTTCAAAGATGATTGATTGAATAAATGACCTCTGAAAAATCCCCAAAATTCAATTTTGTAAATTAGGGTTTTTGGGTTAAATCGATGACGACAATGCATTGAAGCAAAAAAGGATACATAATGGTATTATCTTGTTTTATTGTTCTTTTTTTTAAAAAAAAATTATAATCTTTGACGGAGTTATTTTTTTGTCGCTTATCTTGTGTTTGCACATGAAAGGGAAAGGGGGATATTTCTGGGATTTTGCTCTAATTATTCTGTGGAGGTCAACTACTCTCAACCATTAACCAATTTTTCTTCTTATTATCGGTTTTATAAATTATTACTACATCTTTTAATTTTTGTGGGTTGAGTTTTTTGTAAAGCTATTATTCTTTATAAATTTACAATATTTGTTTGATCGAAGGCTTGCCGGTTATGCGTTATATGATGCTCGTTTGGTGTTTTTCCTTGGTCATTTTTGGCTTTTGAATAACAAAAAAGCTCAAAAAATAATAGATGAAAAAAAAAATATGATGAAATGCAACGGGGTGGTATCAGAACCTAATTTTATAACAATTGAGACGATTTATGTAGTTGATTAAGCTTCACATCGTAATCTCAAGCATTTGTTCTGTTCTACCAACTAATTGATCTCTTTACCTTTGATTCCAAAACTATAATTGTTTTTGTTATAGTGAAAAAAATTCTCTGCGGTAACTAGGATGAGTAGATTATGGGTGTTAGATTTTGTATACATCATTAATTTGAACACAACAAGTTTGATCTCATAGTAAATTCCACTGAGATCAAGTCTAAGAAAAGAACTTTTTTTTTTACCTAGTAGGCGGCGATACGCACTCATTAAGTACCCTAGGCAATGAATCTAATATTAGACCTAGGTATCAAAAGGTACAAATTGGGATTAACATCGAATCGGCCAATTACCAATAGTGGAATAACTTTCAAATTATTTTGTATCGTTCTAGTCAAGCGATAATTCAATTGCGCCCACTAAGATTTATAAATCTTGTAATTCAAGATAATATAATTCTTAATATGCAACAAAACTTATTTGGTATCTAACTGAAAAAACACATAAAAACAAGATAACAACAAAAAACATCGATAGGCAAGAAATATTTTTTTTCTCGGGATTCATATATAGAATCTATATGTGGCCGCTTTGGATACATCAGGACTCAAACTCTCATCCTAGAGAGTAATCAATACATTATTTAGATATTAATTTATTTGATACTTGTATTAAGAAATGAATTAGATCAAACAATCTTGTAAGAGTAGAAAATCTTCAAATGTGAGGAGTTTGGATCTATAAGCTTGAAAAGATTGAGAATTAAGGATAACCCCCTTTAAGTCGTCTCGAAAATAGATGCCATCATCAATCATGGATTCACTACCAAAGTAGCCTTTCTTCACTAATCCATTTTCGAGTATGGAGATTTGACCTGCATAAAGGAGCGCAACACAAACAATTGAAGCAAAAAAATTGTATGAAACTTGCATTTTCATGTTATCGGTGAAATTGAACAATGGATTAAACTTAGTAAATAATTGTGGGTTTTTTGGTTATGTGTTATGATAGAATTAAGTTAAGGGGTATATATAGCCTTAAGAAGGTAGGTTGCATATCAACCCTAGCCGCCATCACCATATTGTTGAGGGGCTTTATCGATAGCCAAACCAAATATTAATTTTAATCTACTTTATTTTTTCTTTAGTTTTGTTTGGAGGAAGACTTTTTCCCTTAAAGAATAGGTGTTTTTTGTTTTCAATGACTATTTTTACTACCTCTAACACGAATTAATTGCAACAAGCCATTATTATATCTCACAGACTGTTATTTTTAGGCTTTTTGTATTTTAATACATTTTATTTTCCAATTTCTGAATTTTAGTACCTTATGTTTTTTTTTTTAATTTTAATACCTTATGTTTTCAAAAAACACAAAACATAGTACCATTAACAGCATTTGGTGGGGCCCGCTTTAGCTAATTAAGGTCATTACCTTCCTTTTCTCAACTTAACTTCACCATTTTCTTACTCATTTCTTATATCTTACAACTTACTTTTCATAATCAACCCTAAAATCCTTAATTAAACCTTAAAGTCTTTTTTTCCCAAATTTTGGATATCAATTGAATAACCCCAAAAATCCCCAAATTTTACAAATTAATTGAATATGCCTAACCAATTGAATAACTACAAATCAATTAGAACCCTAACGTACTTTTGGAAGGTTAATCTAATCCGTGTACTACTTTAATGACTGTGTGTTACTACACCTATCATAAGAAAAATGCTGTCTTTCTACTGAAAATTTCACTTTTAAATTAGTAAAATCTAAATTTCAAATAATTTGAAAACCTCTCAAATCAAGTGAAAAACTTCAAATCAATTAGAACTCTAACTTTTGGGTTGTTAATCTGATTTGTGTCCATGTGTTGATTATTGTTTGTTCTTTACTTATGTAGAAAATTGAAGAATGAATTTCAACTAACATTTTCAGATTAAATAAATGTTTGATTGAGTATAATATAGATTAAATGAACGCTTAATGAAGTATAATATAGAGAAATTGTTTTTAAGGAGAGAGAAGGAGAAAAAGATATTAAAAAAAATATAGTAGTTGGTGGGCTCCACTTGACAGATATTTTGACGTAATCTGTTAATAAGTACCAATACTTTCTTTTTGGGAAAACATAAGGTACCAAAGTTAAAAGAAAAAATACATAAAGTACTAAAATTCAAAAACTACAAAATAAAATGTACTAAAATTCAAAACGAAAAAAACTTTATTTTTATTGCCACTAATTTGTGACGAAGGTAATAGTCTATGTTTTATCCAAGACCATAGATCTATGAATTATTGTAGAGTTGGCTCATTGATAAAGGATTATATAAGATTGAAAATTTTATCTTTTTAATTAAGCTCAAAAATTAGATGAAGATCGATCATCCTTTTGGCTACAACAAAATATTTAAATTATCTCACAAAAATGCTAATTATGATACCGATATTATGTGCATGAGATGTTACACAATGCAAGATCTACTAGACGATTGTTGTTTTGACAAAAAAAAAAATTCATTTGATTCAATGTTACCTCGTGTGACTTGATGTTAAGAAACTCATTTTTTACCTTAAAATAGATAGAATCCATATGGTAGTATTAGATGAATGTCAACTAGCTTAATTAGTTTAGATGTTGAATTGTGTTCAATGGATAAGTTCATTTATTTTGAACGAATTAGATTATTTTAGAAAATGACGGATCAAATGCAAAGCATGTTTTAAAGCATTTTCTTACAAGCCTAAATTATTGTGTATGATACTTTGTTGTGTATGATACTTATTGTGTATGATACTAAAGGCTGATGATTAAAGTGTACCACGTCGCAACAAGTTTAATGTTTAAAAATTATTTGCTTTAAAAGAACGCCTAATTCTGTGTCGAAAGTCAGTCCTTCACCTAGTTGCCCCCCACTCCACAATCTATACGAGGGTCCCGCTGTCCGATCAACGAGTTGGGATCCAGGGGTGAAATTATTTGTAAAATTAACATGTTTACAAATCAAACAAGGTCTAATACGTCGGAAACATGTCAAGGGCCTTTCACCGTTCAAGAAATTATTGAAGTTAGAGAGAGAAGGTATGTAGCTAGTTTTAACACTTATTATTGCTTGTAATTAATCAATTGAAACACTCAATCTAATCGAGATGTTGATGTAAATGAATTTAATCACTGAATCGATCAAATTATATTACGAAGGTCTAGANCGCCATCACCATATTGTTGAGGGGCTTTATCGATAGCCAAACCAAATATTAATTTTAATCTACTTTATTTTTTCTTTAGTTTTGTTTGGAGGAAGACTTTTTCCCTTAAAGAATAGGTGTTTTTTGTTTTCAATGACTATTTTTACTACCTCTAACACGAATTAATTGCAACAAGCCATTATTATATCTCACAGACTGTTATTTTTAGGCTTTTTGTATTTTAATACATTTTATTTTCCAATTTCTGAATTTTAGTACCTTATGTTTTTTTTTTTAATTTTAATACCTTATGTTTTCAAAAAACACAAAACATAGTACCATTAACAGCATTTGGTGGGGCCCGCTTTAGCTAATTAAGGTCATTACCTTCCTTTTCTCAACTTAACTTCACCATTTTCTTACTCATTTCTTATATCTTACAACTTACTTTTCATAATCAACCCTAAAATCCTTAATTAAACCTTAAAGTCTTTTTTTCCCAAATTTTGGATATCAATTGAATAACCCCAAAAATCCCCAAATTTTACAAATTAATTGAATATGCCTAACCAATTGAATAACTACAAATCAATTAGAACCCTAACGTACTTTTGGAAGGTTAATCTAATCCGTGTACTACTTTAATGACTGTGTGTTACTACACCTATCATAAGAAAAATGCTGTCTTTCTACTGAAAATTTCACTTTTAAATTAGTAAAATCTAAATTTCAAATAATTTGAAAACCTCTCAAATCAAGTGAAAAACTTCAAATCAATTAGAACTCTAACTTTTGGGTTGTTAATCTGATTTGTGTCCATGTGTTGATTATTGTTTGTTCTTTACTTATGTAGAAAATTGAAGAATGAATTTCAACTAACATTTTCAGATTAAATAAATGTTTGATTGAGTATAATATAGATTAAATGAACGCTTAATGAAGTATAATATAGAGAAATTGTTTTTAAGGAGAGAGAAGGAGAAAAAGATATTAAAAAAAATATAGTAGTTGGTGGGCTCCACTTGACAGATATTTTGACGTAATCTGTTAATAAGTACCAATACTTTCTTTTTGGGAAAACATAAGGTACCAAAGTTAAAAGAAAAAATACATAAAGTACTAAAATTCAAAAACTACAAAATAAAATGTACTAAAATTCAAAACGAAAAAAACTTTATTTTTATTGCCACTAATTTGTGACGAAGGTAATAGTCTATGTTTTATCCAAGACCATAGATCTATGAATTATTGTAGAGTTGGCTCATTGATAAAGGATTATATAAGATTGAAAATTTTATCTTTTTAATTAAGCTCAAAAATTAGATGAAGATCGATCATCCTTTTGGCTACAACAAAATATTTAAATTATCTCACAAAAATGCTAATTATGATACCGATATTATGTGCATGAGATGTTACACAATGCAAGATCTACTAGACGATTGTTGTTTTGACAAAAAAAAAAATTCATTTGATTCAATGTTACCTCGTGTGACTTGATGTTAAGAAACTCATTTTTTACCTTAAAATAGATAGAATCCATATGGTAGTATTAGATGAATGTCAACTAGCTTAATTAGTTTAGATGTTGAATTGTGTTCAATGGATAAGTTCATTTATTTTGAACGAATTAGATTATTTTAGAAAATGACGGATCAAATGCAAAGCATGTTTTAAAGCATTTTCTTACAAGCCTAAATTATTGTGTATGATACTTTGTTGTGTATGATACTTATTGTGTATGATACTAAAGGCTGATGATTAAAGTGTACCACGTCGCAACAAGTTTAATGTTTAAAAATTATTTGCTTTAAAAGAACGCCTAATTCTGTGTCGAAAGTCAGTCCTTCACCTAGTTGCCCCCCACTCCACAATCTATACGAGGGTCCCGCTGTCCGATCAACGAGTTGGGATCCAGGGGTGAAATTATTTGTAAAATTAACATGTTTACAAATCAAACAAGGTCTAATACGTCGGAAACATGTCAAGGGCCTTTCACCGTTCAAGAAATTATTGAAGTTAGAGAGAGAAGGTATGTAGCTAGTTTTAACACTTATTATTGCTTGTAATTAATCAATTGAAACACTCAATCTAATCGAGATGTTGATGTAAATGAATTTAATCACTGAATCGATCAAATTATATTACGAAGGTCTAGAGACACACATATATATATATTTGCATGTTTGACAATTAAATAATACCTAGTTTGTTATATATATATATATATATTGTTATTAATTAATGATGTTGTCTTTGTTTTTATTATATACTTTATTAATATCTACTACTATTACTACTACTACTAATATTATTATTAAAAAAATAGAATTTTTTTGATGCGGTCAAATAATCTAACAAATACGCATCATAAAATGAAAAGGTTAGGTGGAAAAAAGACTTTATGCTACGGTCAACTCAAAAAACCGCAGCATAAAGTCTCAAAATTAAAAATCGGTGGGAAATGAACTTTATGCTGCAATTTTTTTGATGACCGCAGCATAAAGTTTTTTTTTCCTTTTACTTCTCTGGAAGTTGTTGCGGTAAAAAAAAACGTAGCAAAAAGAGAGGAGGGGTGGGGTTTGTCTACAGCAAAAGGGGTTTTGTCTTTCCACTAGTGGCATAAAATAATTTTACAATTTGCGGAGGATGTAATCTAAGTATATAACATTGGAGGTACAAAACTTACCAGACTATTAGCGGATCAACTCAACCAAAAGTTAAAGCTTATAATTGAGGCTCAAGAATAGGTTTTATTGTTTATCACCCCCTAATAGGGGGGCCCCTATGACATAAAAGCCCATTGGAGCTTGAAATATGGATGCATCATGGGTCCGCTCATACATAAAGCTGATTAATAAATCGGTCCACTTGCAAAGGAGGGGTAGATGAGATTCGAACCTATGACCTTTGTATCACACTGGCTTTAATATGTACTATATTAGAGGATTATTTTAACCAAAAGCCTAAGCTTATGGTTGAGGCCTGGGAATAGGTTTTGTACTATATCATGCCCCCTTACATAAGATCCGTTAGGGCTTGAAATGTGGATGCATCATGGGCCGCCCTCCCATACCAATAGCTAGTTAATATTATATTCCACTTGCAAAGGAGGGGTGAATGAGAATTAAACCTCATCTGACCTTTGTGTCATGCTGGCGCTGATACCATATTATAAGACCAATTTAACCAAAAGTCTGTGTCACGTTGGCGTTGATATGATATTAGAGGACGAACTCAACCTAAAGCCTAAGCTTATAGTTGAGGCCCATGAATAGGTTTTATACTCTATCACAGGTCATAAGCTAAGATAAAATGAAGCATTTAGTTTCAACTAAAAAAAGAAGCGTTAGGTACATAGGAGTTAGGATATTAGGTGTAGTTGTGTTTGATTAATGCAGAACAAGTCAATGAAATAACAAAAACGAGAAAAAAATAATAATAAGATAAACAAAGAACACAAGGATTTACGTGATTCGGTCAAATTAGACCTAAATAATCCACATATGGGGGATTCTAGAGCTTCTTTAATATAATGTAGAAAAGAACAAGAGAATATATAAGGAGTCCTAAATATTATTTGCTTAAAGGTATCATCTAATTGATCAACTAAAGAGTCCTTTTATAACACAAGAGAACACAAATAAAACCCTAGAGTATTCCCCAAGTATAACTCAACTAGTCGTCATACAAAATAAATGGATTTAGACAATATTCTATAATTCAATATGACTTTAGGAAACATTATTCCATCAAACAAAAAATCAATGAAGATTTGAAATCACAGAATAGTAGTAGGCAATTGAATATTGGCGCATCGGACAAACTTCTTTGGACCTATTCGCGGGCCTACACCGGAGAAGAATGTCCACATAGAAAACCATTACACAAAAATCCGTCTCTAATCGATGTTACTAGAGACAAAATTTGAAATTCCTTCTCTAAATTAGAGACAAAAAAATCCGTAGCTAAAAGGCGTTTTTTTTTGTAGTGCTGGGGTTTTATCATAAAATCAATTGGTAGTATAAAGAGTAAACTTGTAAGCTTATATAATAGTAATTCACTATCTCATTTCTGGATGAGAGATTCACATATGGATTTATACTCTTGACATTGACTAATTTAATTGACTTATTTTGACTCTTTAAAACTTAGTTAAGATTCATAACTTGGTTGGCTTATATAAATTGTTTGAATACCCAATTATTTTGATCGTTCAAGTTCATGAATCATGATTTACAAGATTGAATTTCCATTAATTTCTTTGGGGCGAAACCAATCGTAAATTAAATAGTATTAGTTTGTTGAAATTTGCAATTAATAAGGATGAAAGTAACGTAAGACTATACATGCATGACTACAACATGAATAGTTACTTGTTTGAAAATTCTTCTATTGACGTGTATACCAAAGTCAAACCAATGACAATATGACACATGTTAAGTTGTATAGTGTATTTTATTGATTTTGTATTGTATATTTGCTATATATATTTTCATGTTTAAATACAGAGAATTGTATAATTGTTTTATACTAAATACGTCATATATTTATACATATATGAAATACATGACCTTCATCCTTGTCAATTTCTTCCTTCAACAAACTTCAATGGAATTTTGTAGATTTCGAATGCATATGTAATTTTACCTGTATTTTAAAATATATATTATAGTAAAAAAAGTAAGTTGATTGAATTTTATATATTTGACGATATTTGATTTAATGTGGACATTTTCTTAATTGTCCATATAAGCAACATCTGCTACTTGTTAAATTAATCTTCAATGCAATCATACCATAAGAAATTAAACTCTAACCAATAAAAAAAAGAGAAAAAAAAAACAAAAACAAAAATCACTCTTATTATTCCAGCTTTAATTAGGTTCCATGCATTTTGATACAGCCATATATTATTAGTAAGCATGCAATAAGAAGGAACACAAACTTTGAGGAAAGATATGTTAAAAGAAAACGTGAGTTTGATCTGCAAACAAAACTACAGATCTGGTACCCTTTGGTTTGTCAAAAACATCGGTTAAATAAATGTGAGTGTTATTAGCCTTGAGGTTAAAGCGGTAGACAATACCGCCTTTGTAAGGCTGGGAGTCACCTTTGAGGATTTTAACAAGCGCAAGGTGTTTTTCTGATGGATTATCTGCGTTATAATCATCAAACACGAATCTAGCGACTTCTTGCACGTAAGGGTCATTCAAGTCTTTGATGGGTTTGTAGTCTCCTATCGACGCCACCACTGCACTGTCCCTTCCCCTTCCTGAGGTGCACACCACCGCGAAGATAGAGATCATTACAACCACCACGACGGTGATTTGGGGACTCCACATTATTTTTAGGAGGATGAACGTATTAACTAAGATACTCGATCAATGAAAGGGAGACAAATGTGAGCTGATGAGGGAAGTTTGTATAGTAGATCGATACGATGGTGGTTTTAACTTATAAAGGGCTAAGGGATTGGAGATGAACAACGTGAATATTTTTTATTTATTTATTTTTTTTTTGTTGAGAGGAAAAAAAATGTGAGCTGAGGGAAATAGGTGATCGTTGTAACTTATAAAAGGGGTATTTACACTTAAGAAGATGAACAACGTGAAAATTGAGAGGGGTTTATAACAATTTCCCTGCTTTACTAGTCTCTAAGGGTAATAATGCGCAAAGGAGATGGATTTTTAGAGTTTTGACTTGTTTATTTAATAAATAATTAATCTATCTATGTGTTTGTTAAAGAGGTTAATTACACTAACCCGACAATACAATGTAAACAACTTATTATGTATACTACCGAGTAATATACTATATTAGTAATAAGGAGTTAATGTAAATTGTAAATAATCAATCACTCAAATGATCGATGAGCTCATTGGCAAACAAGCCAAACATTGTGACACTAATTTAGGAAATATATTAATTGCTTAATGAAAGTATGTGAGGAGGTCTAAGGAGTTATAAAAGGGAAAGTGGGTAGGATAGATAGAATAAGGGGCTATATGAGACCCGTTGCTACATTGGAAGTTTTTTTTTTTTTTTTTTTATGCGCACCTATATGGTTTAACAAAGAGAGAAATACTAGATTTTTTTTTTCACAATAATGAGGCCCATAACAAAGAGAGAAATAATAATTGGATATAAATAGTTTCATTGTAAATTTTATTTACCGTAATATTTGCATTAAAAAGCTTACATCAAAAAATTTCTTAGACACCAATAACTCCCTCCTAAAATTTTTTTTATTGTCATTCATTTTTTAAAGATATTTAGGAAGAAGGGAAGAATGACCTTTTCACTTTCCGTTTAGTTCTTGTCTTTTTTTTACTCCATGTTCTTGTTGAGCACAAGACTTACCACAATCGGTTTCGGCCTCAAAAAACTTATTATCAAGACTCTTTCAAATATATTTTGGATAATAGCAACAATGTTCATTTTTATTCTCACAAGACCTTCTTATGGACTTTTAAACCCCGATAATTACAATTCTCTATAAAGATTGGTTGTTGACTAGTTCACTGGACCTAATTGGACTTTATAAATTGTTAGATTGTAAGACTATATACATAGACTCTTTATAGTGATGAGAGTTGCGAAATAGTTCGAGGGTAAGTAGCTTTGTACCGCTTGATGGTAGTTTTGAATTTGAGTACGTGGATGCATCTTTGTACAAAAGATCCTCATTAAAAAATCACCCACCCCAGCAAAATTAATGTGCAACTAGTGTTAAATTTCGAATGTTGACAGGATTAACACAATTGCATGTTGACAAGCTAGAACCAACTTTTTTTTTTTTTTTTTAAAGTAACGTAATAACACCAAAAAAAAAAATGAAAGTAACGTAAGGGTGGGAAACGGGAACACTTATTCCATGTTTCGTCGGTTACTTCTGGAAACCACGACCTTTAAATTTTAAAACCAGCAAAACTTCAAGCCCAAATAAAAATCCAAATCCATTAAAAACCAAATCACACCGAAAATCATAATCAACCACAAATTTATTTTCAATCAAAACCAAATGACAGTCTCTTTAATTAATTAATTAATTAATTAATCCCACACATTACATAAAAAGTAAAAATTAAAAAGCAATTAATACCGTAATAGTAACATAATACTAATAGCACAATATAATTATTTCATATTTCGAAACATAAATAAATAACACATTGACATAACATTATTCATCCATTTATTAAAACTCATATATAATAATAACACAAAATTTTTAAAAAGAAAATTATAACTATAAACTAAGCATCAACGGGTGTGAAGGAGGTGAGGCTTCTGTAATGCTGCCATGGCTTATCATAAACAACCGCCAAATACTGGTGGTTATCATTGGTGGCTAGAGTAAGTCGGTAGTTAGTACCCGCCACAACCTGCGACTCACCCTTGACGATTTTGACAAGTTCAAGTTGCTTGTTGCTTGATGATCCTTTGTTGTGTTCCGCAACCGCGTATTTTGCGATTTCTTGAACGTAAGGGTCGTTAAGGTTTTTTATTGGGGAGTATCCTCCTGCCATTGCGCCTTGTCTTGCCGCGGCATGTGCCGCGGAGAGCATGGCGCACAGAGAGAGGATGAGGATTGGGATGTAGCGTGTAGACTTTTTTTTTTTTTTTTTTTTTCTTGGTAGTTAGATTTTTTGTTGGGAGGAGAAAAATAGAGAAAGGGATGATGACTAAATGAGGAAGGATGATAATGAAAGGGAGAGAAATGAGAAATAGATGTGAGAAAATTGGGTGGTGGTTGAGGGGCTTATTTATAGCCTAGGACTATGGCCTATGGGTGTATGAATGAAATCAATGTGCATTGCTATTTACTATATTACCATATTCCTAGACTAATTCAAACCTAAGTTGCACGGAGTCGGGTATGGGGTCGAAAACGAATATAGGTACGGGGATTGGAAACGGCTAATTTAAAAAACATTGTTAATGGATACGGCTATTTTTAACATAAAGAATCTGAATCGTCCCCAATACGGGGACGAATCGGATTCAGGGACGACTACCCATTAGAATTACTCATGCTACATAGGTTCAAACTCACATGATTGTTGCTTAAGAATATAATTTATACCTTTATAGGATAATATAATATGAGATTTAGTTTAAGACGGTTTTATTTGGTATGACCATTAAATAGTTAAAAAGTAAAATATATACGTAGTATTAATTAAGTTAATAAATCCAATAATTAAAGAACTACATATAGTTTATGGCCGGTTTTCTGTAAGACGATTTTACCGAAAACTTGTTAGGATGAGTTTTACTCGACTAAAACCATTGATTCGTCAATTACAGTACAAATTTGGATTGCATAACAAATATGATCTAATGTATGCATGTTATATATATACTTAAGTAATTCTTATTTATTCAATTATTCATAACTATATTACTCCCTCCGTCTTTTTTTATTTGCTACATACGGACCAAAAAGCTCTCATATATTTTGGTCCAATGTAGCAAGTAATTAAAAACAGAGGGAGTACTTATAAATTAACCTTCTTTTGTCCGGACTACTAGCCACTATTCATCGTACAAGAATAAATCAACTAAACTACTGTATAAAAAAATCCATTTGTTTATTGGAGTAACCTCAATATTTTGCTTTAGTTAATAGCCTAGTACAAAGAGTGACCTCACTTCTTAGTACGAGTAACTTATAATCCCATCAGAGTAACTCACGTTTAATTCAGGTAATCTCATTTTACCATTGATTAAAAAGACTCTCCAATAGCCAATTATAAGTGGAAGATTATACCATTATCCATTATCAATATATATATTAAGGGTATTTATTGCCCTTGTTTATTAAGGTGTTTTCGTTCTTACTATAAATTTACAGGTGTATTGATTCTGACTACAACGTGTAATATTGTGATTGAAAAAAACAATGGAACTATTAGCTAGGTACGCTTTAAACTTTAAAGGATGTGTTAGTGGCATTTTGTTGATGACTTTTTATATGCTCTGTTTTAAATGATTACTTTTCATGACATTTTAACTTGGTACTAGATGTTTAGTAACTATATATACAATAAGTAAATCACACCGTCATTCTTAAATTAATACCAAGTGTCATAGTAACAAACTACGACTTTGGAAAAACGAACACACTTGTGAATCATAATCAAGTGGGATACAATTATTTATTAAGAAAAAAATGATAATAATGGCGCACATAAATGGGTGATGGACTGTTAGTATGGTGTTTTGCTGAAAATGGGTGTTGGAGTTGGACCCCCCACCAAATACAATGGTCGCTTGCACTCATTTTAATTTTACTTAAGTAGTTAAGTGTTGACTTTAGACATAATTAAGAAAAATGTGGAGTGGGGTTTCAAACTATTTGATGATAGATTTGATCATTGATGGGTTATGTATTGTTAAACTACTAATTAATTCTTTACTCCATAAATATAATCCCCTAGATTTGAATCAATGCGCACACCTTAATGCCTATATAGATGCATGAACCCTACTCATCCTCTAATGTCATTTAATTTACATATATCCTTCTTCTTCAACCATTCCCATAAAAGGACCCGAATAAGATTGTAAACCAAATCTATCTATCGATGGTCGTGTCCTTTCCATCCATGTCCTCTTTGATCTCCTTGTAATTAAATCTATATAAGTCCTTGTTATCCCTACCCGCCTATATCCATCTAATCGGTGCATCCTTGATATTCTTTCCACATTGCCAAACCAACATAACTTGTTCTCTCCTAATAATACATCCTCAATTTTGGCAACTAACTCTTTCTTCCTAGCTTAATATTTACACATTCACCTCGCAAATATGCATTTCTACTACTTCTTAATATCCTCCTTCTTGGTTGCCCAACATTCTGACCCATATAATAATACAGGTCTATCTTAATTACCTTAGTTCTATATACATAGCATTATAAAACTTTCCATTTAACCTCATGAGCACGCTTCGATCGCACAACAATCACTAGTCTTTCCTCTCCATTAAAGTCATCAACTTTAATTGGATGGGTTACATCTTGGCCAACAAATATCTCTATTTCTCTGCAGAATTGATCCAAAAATACTTGAACCACTTAATAGCCGGTGGTTCTTTACTATTTAAAGTTACCACATCTTCAATTCATTTCCTCCTAGTATCAAATGACACGTTGTGTACTCTAGATTAACCTAAACCCATGAGCTTCTAAAGTTATACTAATAATTAGTTTCAATAAATTCCAATCAAATCAAATAAGATCAAGTACTCTAAATTAACCTAAACCCATGAGCTTCTAAAGTTATACTAATAATCAGTTTCAATAAACTCCAATCAAATCTAATAAAATCAATCAATAACTTTAAAACTTTATATCCTATCCCTTGAAGAGAATACTTCTTAAAAACCAAAAACAACCGATAACAAACAATGTTAATGGTTAAATTAAAAATGAAAAATGACTTTATTGATTAGAGATTTCCTCTCAATATAACTTACGATTGTTGTGAACACGTGATTGATTCTCATAGCTCAACATGACTCTAACATAAAAAATAAGCAAACAAAGCCCGAGTCCAACCCTACGGGCCCAACCCCAAATACAAGCCTCTTTCAGGCATCAATACTTCTCTGATGGTCAATTTCTCTCCTCCATCACAATCTCACTTCAGCAACTTGCTACGGCAAGGTAACAACAAATAAATTACGCCTTTTACGTCGCTTGACATTTCATCGCTCAAAAATCTCATCTTTATCATTGTTATCAATTAATTAATTATGTTCCATTGTCATAATGCAGCCTTAATTGTTTAAAACCAAGCAAAAATCAATGTTAAAGAATACATTTCAATTTTCAATTGGTGTTTTTATCATTGTATACAACCTTGGGTAATTTCTTGTTTTCAATTTTTTTTTTCTTTTTTCCATTTCTTTTGTGTTTATTTTGTTTCAAATTACATGTGATTTCTTAATTATAATTTGATTGATTCGTTAATGCAGGAGCAACCCTCTTCAAATTTGGGATAAAGAAGGTATAAAGTTTTGATTTTTATAAAGTTTAATTTGTTTTTTTTGATGATGTCAAAATTCCAAATATGAAAGTGAATATATTTAATGCTTATGGTTGAGTGAGGTGGTATGATTGTATGAAATGTGAAAGATGATGTCTTTAATTTTTTTTCTTCTTGTTTTCAGTGGAAAGAAAACTAAATTTGTACTTTTTTGAGTTAAGTGCAAGTAAAAAGTTTGAAATTTTTATGTTGTTCTACATTGATCACTAAGTTTTCAGTTTCATTGATGATAGTTGTTATATATCTTTAATTTTAAATGTACAATTTTCCCCATTTTCTGTAGAAAGTGAACTTTGGACTTATGGAGTTGCCAAAAGGAATGGCCTTTTTCATATGTCCTCATTTTTGTTCTGTTTCTTGTACTAAATTTCATTGTATTGGGGCTCTTGAATAGGTGCAACCGCACAATTAGACGTGTTGAAGGCCCGATTCACTTACTTTTCTCATGTTGTCATTGCCCCTTCTTTTCATGCTGGTGTGAGAAGTGCTCAAAGGGGTTTGTGTGTGTGAGTGTTTGAGTAATATCTTTGTTTTGCCAAATAATCAAGAGTCAAGGCAAGCAATTTATAGAGTATCTTAACACTTGTGCACCTATTGCCCGTTCGTTCTACCCTGAATTTAATAATTTAGCAATTGACATTTCTAAATTATATTTTCTCCAAGAATTCCGTGTTAGTTACAGGTTAATGTGCTGAAGTTGGGAGAGTCATTTGCTCTTTTACTTACTGAAATCCTAGCATCTATCTTCAAGTTGATGTTTAACCCCAGCTTCTCGTTGGTGATCTTTTCCTTACAAGTTTCAACCTTACCGCCCATTCTTTTGTTTGGAAATCCCTATCATCGTCTAAGCTAATGTTGAAACCAATTTTCTTTGGGTTAGTGATATAGGCATATTATAGGTACAACTGTACAAGTGTCGATCATACACAAAGGAGGGATATGGTTAAACCTTTGTTGTATGTCATTATTTTTCGTTGTTCTGATTATCTGAAAGTCAATAATTGACTTCCTAATTGGTCTTACACCAGCATTGATCCAAGTATAGAGTAACGATCTTTACTTTTTCTGGTTGTTGATTTATGTTTTGGTTCTTTTTATGTAATTGTTGTCATGTATACTATCCTAAGAGGCAAAGACTCTTTTTATGTTAACGGAGTTGTCAATTGTCACTTGTTAGAGATAATGGAAGATAACCCTTTTGAAGGGTGAAATTATGGAGATGCCCTAGGAGTGGACTATGGCACTTAGGATAACAAGAGTATAATTCTAAATGCAGAAGAACACATATTTCTCCAGATAACTCAAACTGCCTTTTGAACTCTTGTTTATGATCATGTTGAACGCTTTTGTAATACAGTTTATTGACTGTGTTATCTTTTTTGACTGGCATCTTACTGTCATTGTCCTTAGTCCCAAGGTAGGCTAATTACTGGCTAAATTGTAATTTTGTGATTTAATGCAGGGCTGTGACTTGAGTGAAGCCATACATATGCTATATGCCTCTGAAATTGGATGAAGGATGGGATCAAGTCTAGTTAAATGTTGCTGATTTTACCAAACAAGCTTATAGAACAAACTATGCAGCGACATTGCGAGTTATTTATTTCTCAGACTGCCTTGAGTCAGAAGAAGAGCTGCCACAACAGTTTAAGCTGTATCTCCCCATGCAGGCAAGTTGAATTCCTAATCTCTGCTTTGTGATTGATAAACTCACCTAGTATCCTGGTCTTGCAGAGCTAAAATCTCTTTATTATTTGCAGAAATCATAACTCCTGAAGACAAGATGCAGTGCTTTGGTTGGGAGTGGACGTGGATGCTGGTAGAATCTGATTTTTCTCTTTGAGGTCAGCCAATATATCAAATTGTAAATATTGCTCATTATTAATTTACCTCCTATTTTTCATGCAATAATACGGTAGCTTTAAGCCGCGGCCTCAATCTTCTTTTTTCGGGTCCCTTTTCTTATTTGGTTAACATATTAGAGAAAACTACTCTCGATGTTAATTAGGCTTTGCTGTTCAGTAGGTGTGATTGCACACTTCTGACTATTACTGTTTGTTGGATAGGCTCTTGCCTTTTGATATGCGAGGATCAGAAGTTAGGATGAGGCTAGTGGCTATATAAATTAGACAAGGATAAAGTAATACTATAAATATAAAGCTACAAATTTCTAGAAATACTCTTACTAACCCTTTTTCTCTGTATTAAATTGCTGGGATAAGGTGGTATAAATTTTAAAGATAAAATTCTCATCCCTGTAAAAAACAAGGGAAAGCTTGCATTTGGGACTAAAAAGTTTCAAATGCGCTGCGGCATAGATAGTTCCTAATGGTTGAAGTAACCAATTAAAAAAAGTCAAATGAACAACCTTCAAATATTGATAAATAGTTATATAATTGATAGAACAATTTCAAAAACGAAAAATCTAATCATCCACTTATATTGTTGAACAAAGTGCATCAAATGAACATAAGCAAACATCAACGGCATGAGAATCTTACTATCAGCTTCCAAGAATTGTATAGAGTATCTTACAAGCAGAGGCCATCATTATAATGTATATAAAGAATACCCAAAAGAGGAAAATCTAAATATATCCTACTCAATTAGTTTGAAGGAGGTAAGGTTTCTAAAATGCTGCCATGGCCTTTCATACACTATGGCCTCATAGTGGTGGACTTTGTTGCATTGTACTGGCTTGGCGGCGATGATGAGGCGGTAGTTAATTCCGGCAACAACCTGAGACCACCCTTTGAGGATGGTTAAGAACTTGAGCAAGTGGGCACTATCCTGCTTATTGTGCTCCTCCACGGCAAATCGTGCTACTTTAATCACATGTGGGTCACTTAAGTTCTGTATCGGAGCGTATCCTCCAGGGAGCGGCTGAGGCTCTGGCGGTGGAAGCCCTCCAGAGGCAAAGACTATGGTGATGAATAGCAGAGAGAAAAGGAAGTAGACTTGTTGAGTCCTCATTGTGAGAAGACAACTTTCAATAATTCTAGTTAATGAAGAAGTATATATTTTTAAGGGTTTGTTTCATTGAAGGATGGAATTTAGAACCTTTCCTTAGTTTTGAAGATACTTCAACGTGGAGGCCTTAATAAGTGAGTTGAATGGTCTCCTATGCATGGGACAACTTATTTTTTAGGAACCTGTAAAAGGGTTGTATTGCCATGTGATACACAAATTTTGTTTTGAAATGATTTTTCAAACTTTGTTGTCTACAATTAGCCTCTTTCTTCAGATTTGAAGTTTTTGTAAAAAGAAATATCATTCGCGTAATATTATACAGAATTACATTAATCCTTTCAGTTTACCTATGAAACCACTTAACCACTTATGGTCGTCTTGATCATTACTCCCATGGCCCCTCATTGCTTGCATCATTTCCTTTTTGCACACAAACAAGATTCCTACGAAGCATTATTATTTCACCGTCCTCTTGCTCTTCTAAAATTGGATTGTTAGTGAGAGTTGTTACTCTTTACGCACAAAAATGGCAATTAGCATATAATTGGGGACGAAGGGGTTATCATTTCCAATTCAAATTATAATGTTTGAGAGGAGGGAGAAAGGAATATGTCATCACCCAACTATATTACTTTCAATGAAATCATCAAATCAAGTTGTTAGAGTACATGTACCCATGTTTTAAGCTGCAATCTCATCTTCTTACCCTCAAAACTTACTGGCAAAAAAATATTGAGGAACAATTTAGCGAGGTGCTCAATCCTATACTTAATTGTCTTATTGTTGAAAAGACTAGTGAAAACTTTGATTAAAAGTGCCAATATGCAAATAGTAGTATGAAGAATTAAACAAATTTACTTGTACTGCCAAAATCTACAAAATTTCTACAAAATATATTCTTTGATCTTTCAAAACAATAACAAGATATGGTCCTCCAACTGTATTGAATTACAGAGGACACAATAATTCTCCTCACTATTAAATAATATGCATCTCTGTCTCTTACAATAATAAAAGCTAACTTTTCTATACAAGAAAACAGCCAAATATGCTGGCTGTATACAAGACTGTCGTGTCCTGCTGATCTAACGGCGTTTGATGTTGTGCATCATGCATCAATATATATATACTCCTAATTTTGGATTACAGTGCTTGTGAACTCCGCCAAGTTAATGGGTACATCACCAAGTTATTGATTCCGAAAACATAGGCTCCTGCTCAAGAGAAAGTAGTTAAGAGTTGAATTAGTGATTCCTTTCATATTATATATCTGCATCTTTTCATACTTTCGTGCTGTAACACTTATTAGTATGATTTGTTTTGAAATCTGTGCTTCAAAGTAGTGGACTAATTTATGACTTAGGGGAATAACTTATGTATTATGTGTGCGACTGTTCTCTTTGTCCTCTCGCATGATATAATATGGTATACTTTGCACAAACAAAACTATAAAATAAGAAGTTTGAAGTTGCTTACCAAGAGTAGGCATTAGAAGTGATAACACAATGGTGCCAACAATCTTTAGAGTTAACCCAACCTTGAGCATATCTTTGATCTCAATATGGCCAGTAGAAAACCCAACAATGTTAGAAGGGGTCCCGGTAGGAAGCAAGTAAGCAAACTGAGACCCAATTGCCCCTGGGACCATGAGTAAGAGGGGGTGTACATGCATTGTTTTTGCAATTTGGATTAGCAAAGGAACCAACAATGTCGTGGTTGCATTGTTGGAGGTGAATTCGGTTATGAGTCCACCGATGAGGCACACTGCTGGTGTAACAGTCCAAAATGGGGCGGCTTGGAGGAAACCTAGTGCTTGCGAGAGCACATCCGCTAGGCCGCTTGTGCGGACCCCCTCGGCTATTGCAAATCCGGCCCCTAATAGGAGGACTATGTTCCATGGGAGCTTCTTGCATTTGCTCCAATCCATTAGTTTTTCTCCCTTCCTCTTTTTGTTTGGTATTATGAATAACAAAGTTGCCATCAACACCTATTTATAAGTTTCATCAGTCACAAGCCTCACATACATGTCTAATGGTTAAACAAAAAGGTACTCACACTAGCAGTGCCATCACCAGCTCTCCCTTTGAAAAGAGTCCCCCATCCAGGAAGGCTATCTGTCAAGTCCCTTGTCATCCATAGAATAACTAGCCCCTACATATTCCCGCCAAAAAGATTGGTTAGAATTTCAACAGTTATTATTAGTCTGGTTTTATACTCCTTGCGTCTAAAATTAAGGAAAAAGGTCAAAACTCACCGAAAATACAAACAACACCATCTTTTCTGCAAAGGACATTGGACCTGTTTGTCCAAGAAAAGAATAAACGTTAAACAACACTTAAGCTAATCTAACCTTTGACAAGAGTCAAATAATCCAATTGGATAAGCTTAGTAGACGTATCATGCCACATAATGTCACACATAAGCATATTCTAAGCCCCATCTATTAGTATATAACAATGGCCTCTTCATATATAGTTTGGATAAGATATTTTAGTTGTATCTTTCTTTCCTACGTGTCAGTTAATTAATCAAATGTATTTAATTCCACTAAGTAGCTTGAAGTTGTGGAGAACTTCATCAATATCTTTTTCCACGTATGTACCACGTAGTATATAAGATATAAGTGCCTACAACTAAATTAGAATTATTCACGAGTTACTATTAAGTTGAATAGAACCTACCCTAGATCTTTGATGTGTAGAGTGACTCGTTGTTAGTGAGAAAAATGCATTATTGACCAAAAAAGTAAAAATAAATAGATCATAATTTTTATGATTTACCTAACAAGTCAAGCTCTCTTTTGAGATGAGCTTTGTCCAAATAGTTAGCAAGAGCCCTTGATGACCCCCTTTTGCAATACAAACAGCAAAGAATAGCCCATAAACAAAAAAAGGTGATGAGGGCCAAAGGGAACCCAAAGAATAACCATGTATTGAAGCTAATGGGGTTCGCTTCGGGAAAATAACTCTTCCACATCCCGACCATTATCAGGTTAACACCTGTCCCAGTTAATGTAGCCATTCCACCAATTGTGGCAGAGTATATTACTCCTAACACTACTGCCCTACAAAACTTGTCCACGACGTCGTTTTGCCCCGTCGTTGGAAGTCTCTGTAGAATACCTGTGGCCACGGGCATCATCATCACTGCCGCTGCCACATTGTGCATCCACATACTGACAAACATCGTTGTGGCACATATTCCAAGAAGGAGAAGTGGCGGGTTAACAGGATCCCCACAAAATAACATAGTTATCTGCATGTGAAATGACATTGATTATACTTCCTTTTTACAAATGTATATAGTACTAAAACACTACGTATTAGTATAATTTTTTTTTCTTACTCGGTATTTCTACGTATAAGTATATAACCTCAGCATGATGTTTATTTAGTTGGCTTCCTTGATAGTCTGTAATCCCAAATAGCGTTTGCGGAGATAATTTCAAATGTGTGCAGGGATTACACAAATTGAGCCAATAATTTTGTTCATACATACTGCGAGTGGTGATTTCCGCACTTCTCTCTCTCACATGAATAGTAATATTGATCACTATTCATGTGAGAGGAAGAGGAGTGCAGAAATACATACCCTAATACTACTATTAATATATGTGTCATGCCAATTATGTAAGTAGAAAAGGATTAGAGATAACTATCATAATTGTTCCGTGTAACCTCATTGCATAAATGAATTTTGTTGCTACATGGTTGTGATGTGTCCGATTCTATCATATCTTCGCTGGGCCATGTTGCTCGCAATGATCATAAACAATCATGTAACAAAGCCAATAATTTCATACAAACTTTATATGGAATTTATGAGTATATGGTATCTCGTAAATTTTACGAATTATAAGGTATTTGGTGAAAACTGAAAATGTTGTTTTCTTATATGGTCGAGTTTATGCCACTTGGACTCAAACTCGCACTTGACTAAGCACAGGAGTTCAAATAATATCGTTATCACAATATGACGTCTAATTTTGCATGACAAAATTAGGAGTTGGCCTTTTTACACTTGAAGTCATTTACTATTGAATATCCACCCACTCCAAAACAAACAAAATTCATTTTGCATACTTCACAAAAAAAAAAAAAAAAAAATTTCTGGTTAATATAGTATACTTAAGTTTAATAGTATACTTAAGTTTAACAGTTAAAAAATTTCTGGTTTTATCTTACCATATATTATAAAGATGAAACCAACTCTTATATACTTAAGTTTTGCATGTTGAATTTCATGTAGAAAAACTCTGTTGACTGATTCCATTTACGTATTAGAATTGGACGCACACAAGTTTGTTGTTTCGGATTTTCAAGAGATCACTAGTAATTAGAAACCTATTCATCATCAAGGATCAAAGGTAACAAGGTAAGTTGCTAAGTTGTACTGAATGCTCCTAAGCTAATCGTAAATTGTTGGTTGAATATATTCAGTATCTAAAAATAAGTATTACGAGAAAAATATGTTAGTTGTGTACAACTTACACATTTTAACAGTTAACATATGTTAGTTTGTGAGAAAAATATGGAGTATAGACTTACATTCAAGGCCAGCCTCTTATGAATATTGTAGTGTTCAACAGCAAGAGCAAGAATAAAGCTGCCGAGCACAAGAGAAATGACATCATCCATGTAAGACTTGGCAACTGCATCAGCGGTGGATATCCCGAGTATTGGAAAAAGGAACAATGGCGACATGGAGGTCACCGGCATTGGGACCGCCTCAGTGAGCCACCATGTAAAAATCCATGTTAGTACCCCTAGCATATTCCTACATGACTCTAACTCACCAATTTTAACCCACAAACATATTGCTCCACATAACAAAGGTCCTAGAAGAATGAAGAACGTATTAGGTGTGGCTAATGACATTATTAGAGAAGTATTAGAAGTCTCTTGATTATAATCGTTGGGATTATTGTTGATTGGCAGTAGGGGAGTTTTGGGGTTAACGTCGGAGATTGGATGATGATCATGATTGTTATGATCAGACTTATGGTGTCCATCATCTCCAACATTCATTATCGCTGGGAAAAATATAGAGAGTAGTTATATGAAAGAAAGGAAAAAAACAAAAAAGGAAGTAGGGAGTAGAAAATAATGACAAGTAAGAAATAAGAGCTTTCTATTTATGCAATTTTGGAATTTGCTATTCGATTATATGAAAGAACATGGGATTGGATTAGCCTTTTTGAGTAGTTGTCTCTTGACGTGTTATGACCATTCTCATTTGTTATACTTATATGGCTTTCATAATTGATTTCATTTTGGAGGCATATTTAGAATTATTTCTCTTCTTTTGTCTTTGAGACTCTTTCTAAAACAATGAGTGTCACATAATACCTCAATTGAAAAAAAAAAAAAAAAAA
>PYUH01000040.1:2884817-2897882 GCA_016808085.1 Suaeda aralocaspica | reverse complement strand
CGTTTTGCCCCGTCGTTGGAAGTCTCTGTAGAATACCTGTGGCCACGGGCATCATCATCACTGCCGCTGCCACATTGTGCATCCACATACTGACAAACATCGTTGTGGCACATATTCCAAGAAGGAGAAGTGGCGGGTTAACAGGATCCCCACAAAATAACATAGTTATCTGCATGTGAAATGACATTGATTATACTTCCTTTTTACAAATGTATATAGTACTAAAACACTACGTATTAGTATAATTTTTTTTTCTTACTCGGTATTTCTACGTATAAGTATATAACCTCAGCATGATGTTTATTTAGTTGGCTTCCTTGATAGTCTGTAATCCCAAATAGCGTTTGCGGAGATAATTTCAAATGTGTGCAGGGATTACACAAATTGAGCCAATAATTTTGTTCATACATACTGCGAGTGGTGATTTCCGCACTTCTCTCTCTCACATGAATAGTAATATTGATCACTATTCATGTGAGAGGAAGAGGAGTGCAGAAATACATACCCTAATACTACTATTAATATATGTGTCATGCCAATTATGTAAGTAGAAAAGGATTAGAGATAACTATCATAATTGTTCCGTGTAACCTCATTGCATAAATGAATTTTGTTGCTACATGGTTGTGATGTGTCCGATTCTATCATATCTTCGCTGGGCCATGTTGCTCGCAATGATCATAAACAATCATGTAACAAAGCCAATAATTTCATACAAACTTTATATGGAATTTATGAGTATATGGTATCTCGTAAATTTTACGAATTATAAGGTATTTGGTGAAAACTGAAAATGTTGTTTTCTTATATGGTCGAGTTTATGCCACTTGGACTCAAACTCGCACTTGACTAAGCACAGGAGTTCAAATAATATCGTTATCACAATATGACGTCTAATTTTGCATGACAAAATTAGGAGTTGGCCTTTTTACACTTGAAGTCATTTACTATTGAATATCCACCCACTCCAAAACAAACAAAATTCATTTTGCATACTTCACAAAAAAAAAAAAAAAAAAATTTCTGGTTAATATAGTATACTTAAGTTTAATAGTATACTTAAGTTTAACAGTTAAAAAATTTCTGGTTTTATCTTACCATATATTATAAAGATGAAACCAACTCTTATATACTTAAGTTTTGCATGTTGAATTTCATGTAGAAAAACTCTGTTGACTGATTCCATTTACGTATTAGAATTGGACGCACACAAGTTTGTTGTTTCGGATTTTCAAGAGATCACTAGTAATTAGAAACCTATTCATCATCAAGGATCAAAGGTAACAAGGTAAGTTGCTAAGTTGTACTGAATGCTCCTAAGCTAATCGTAAATTGTTGGTTGAATATATTCAGTATCTAAAAATAAGTATTACGAGAAAAATATGTTAGTTGTGTACAACTTACACATTTTAACAGTTAACATATGTTAGTTTGTGAGAAAAATATGGAGTATAGACTTACATTCAAGGCCAGCCTCTTATGAATATTGTAGTGTTCAACAGCAAGAGCAAGAATAAAGCTGCCGAGCACAAGAGAAATGACATCATCCATGTAAGACTTGGCAACTGCATCAGCGGTGGATATCCCGAGTATTGGAAAAAGGAACAATGGCGACATGGAGGTCACCGGCATTGGGACCGCCTCAGTGAGCCACCATGTAAAAATCCATGTTAGTACCCCTAGCATATTCCTACATGACTCTAACTCACCAATTTTAACCCACAAACATATTGCTCCACATAACAAAGGTCCTAGAAGAATGAAGAACGTATTAGGTGTGGCTAATGACATTATTAGAGAAGTATTAGAAGTCTCTTGATTATAATCGTTGGGATTATTGTTGATTGGCAGTAGGGGAGTTTTGGGGTTAACGTCGGAGATTGGATGATGATCATGATTGTTATGATCAGACTTATGGTGTCCATCATCTCCAACATTCATTATCGCTGGGAAAAATATAGAGAGTAGTTATATGAAAGAAAGGAAAAAAACAAAAAAGGAAGTAGGGAGTAGAAAATAATGACAAGTAAGAAATAAGAGCTTTCTATTTATGCAATTTTGGAATTTGCTATTCGATTATATGAAAGAACATGGGATTGGATTAGCCTTTTTGAGTAGTTGTCTCTTGACGTGTTATGACCATTCTCATTTGTTATACTTATATGGCTTTCATAATTGATTTCATTTTGGAGGCATATTTAGAATTATTTCTCTTCTTTTGTCTTTGAGACTCTTTCTAAAACAATGAGTGTCACATAATACCTCAATTGAAAAAAAAAAAAAAAAAAAATACTCGAATTTGAATTAAGTACGCCTCCTGGTTGAAAACAATATCTTGCTCTAATTTTTTATTTTTTTTTGTCAAATCTTATCGACATTAATCATGAAACTGTATTTTTATGTCAAATTTCTCTATACAGCTTATACATATTTGATATTTCATTATACACCTGTCTTATTATGAGGTGGCATGTATGTGTATTCATATAGATTGAATGAGTAAATTGTGAAATGAAGGTAGTAAAAGACTTTGTATGATATTCAACGAACTCTTATATATTTGATATTTCATTTAGTGAATACAAGTGCACACTAAAGAAAATTTTGAATTAGTCTAATTCATCAATTCTGCCATAAGTTTTTTTTCCTGTTTAGAGGATGATAAGTGCGTAATGAGAATTGATCTTAAGTTTCCGTAAAACTGAAATAAAACATGATCTAACCAACTATATAAACTATGCCACACTCTTATATCGAGTTATCAATGCCTTTATATGTTCATGTGAATTCACTCACTTCATTCGAAATCGGATGTCATATTAGTCAAAACTTTTTTATAACTAAGGCTCTGTTCTCATCAACTTATTTTTGCTTATCAGAACTTATTTTTGCTGAAAATAAGTAAAAATAAGTCGTGGAGAATAGGGCCTAAGTACATGGTAGTATGGTACATCTTTTAATTTTCAACCTGCCAAGGTGTATTCTATTTGGAATTATATGCTTATTAATAACTATCAAAGCTGTGTGATGAATCTTTCCATATTGAATGCTTTGCAATTTATCTTATCCATAATTCAAACATCAACTAATGACTCAGCATGCTATAGGATTAGGATTAGGATTAGGATTAGGATCGGAGTACATATATAGTTTTTTTAAGATGCAAAGCCGGAAAACGGCATTAGAGAATACAGTTTGACCAACTCAGAAACTGCGAGAATACAATTTATACCAAAAGTTGAAATATAAGCTATGGTCTTTGGTCATTAGCTTAGTCTTTTGGTTGAATTGATTTTCCAATAGATGCATTTAATTTTTTGCTAACTTCATTTCGCAGTCTAATCTATATTATAATTGTTGGAAGAATCTCAAAAATAATACTCTATTTAAATAAACAATGAAAAATAAGTTTTGAAAGGAAAAAGTGATTAAATGAGAGAGAATTAACAAGTTGAGCATAAACTTGAAATAGAACTCGTTGTTTATGTAAGCATAATAAAGTAAAAGTCAATAAAATTGTATCCTCCAAATTTAGTTAAGCAAGACAGCAACAATTAAATTAGCGTGGGCAGTGATGTAACCAATTAAGGTTCCGTCTCTCGTGAGTTTAATTACTTGACAATTGACTTTTATTTTTTCCCCCTTCTTTTCAAGTTTCTCAATTTTGTTTAATAGTTAATTGTATAGTGGTTGGAAACTTGGAATTTGGTTTAATTAAGGATACATATGGGGAAAGCATATATCATTAATTGGTGGAAAGAATGTACGTCTAATTGCTAAAAGAAAACAAGATTCTAAGAATGATATGAAGTAAATTAGAGGGCAAGGGCAAGAGCGGTTCTTTGAAACTTTGCCTTGTTATGTATTAGGCCGTATCTATGGTCGGAAAATGACATAGTAGTACATGATATGATACCCTAACCTGACATGTTTTTGTGCTATCTTTTTTACGTTTTTGCTCTCGAAAAGAGGACCCCAACATCATTGTTTCACCAAATCATCCTACTAACATTAAGATATCAATTTGCTGGCCCATGAGTTTTGCGCATGGATCATGCAGTGCCTCATGGCCTTCTTAACAGACAAGTACATGAATTGACCTACGTGCCACGTTAGTGTGTCAAACCCAACATGTTAACCTACCTATCATGCCCAACATATTGACTTAAGGGTCATGCACTATCTGCCAAGGAGGGCTAATTTAAGAAGTGCTCTTGCCCAAACCATTAAAAGCGGCCCAAACACGGCCTTACGAGTTACAATGTGGTTCATTCGCAGTCTTGGTTTATATATGGGTTCGGGTATATGATGACTGTGTTGCAGTTTCGCAGATGACTACAAGTTTGTAAGGATTCTTCAGTTTTTTGGTGATGAAACAGATTTTTGTTATTGCGAGCTTATGGTAAATCCCATTCGTGGACTAAGGTGCTTGGTCATATATATGCCTAGCTATTCAATTCGTTTCGATTACTATACAGTCATTGGGATGGTGTATTGTTAATGGCAATTTGCATTGGATCAGTGAGTCAGTGTTGCGACTAGACGTTACTTGTGATTCTCCATATCCTATAGTTAGCTTAAATCTTAACAGCCAAACTATTGTTATAAAGGCTATGATTCACCAGTTGATCAGATTGAACCAAATTACATCATAATTGTTGCTCACCAAAATCTTGTTTAGAAAACCAACTGTCACACTATATAAAAGGAATCAAACGTTTTATTTTCTTGTTGTACGTAATGAACAATGAAGGCAACAACAACCACACACGAATTACAACCATATATAAAACAACCACTTTAGAAATTAAAACTGAAAGAAAAAGGGATAAGTTTGATGGAATGTTAACGTTACAATGTGCATTCTTCAAGACTCCCTTCAATTAAACTACCAGTGGAGGTTCTGGTGGTGCTGACTTTGGTGGTGGTGGTGGTGGAGATTGGCGTCCGAAACAATGATCACATTGTGATATATTTACCCTGCTTCCTATACATGCATATTCTGCAATCACTTGTTTTCCTTGAAACCTCATCTTATTATATGGCTCGCAAATATACCTTATCTGCAACCTTTGACCGCTTACAGGAGCTGCTATCAACAGCACAGATGCCAGCAACATTGTTGAGACGAGGAGCCAATGTAACAGTGGTGACGCCGTTCGCCCTCCCACAAACGCCTTCATAATTTTGATGATTATTTATTACGATAGCTTTTTAATTATAGGTACGTAGGACTTGCTTGTATTTTTGGTGCTGTAGTATGAAACATGCATGAGAATTTATAGTCTTGGTTAACAAAAGGTTTGTTAAGCACTTAAGCCTATGTTATATTACTTATTTACTTGACACCTATATTCAATCATTCATTAATTAGTGTTTAACACGTCTGATGATCTTTTAGTATTTTGTTATACAAGATTAGTCTTAATACAACTCATAAACGAATTATTGATGCTTCCTCACTTACAATTTCATGGTCATTACTTTTATCTAATGGCTGATTTCTCAATACACAGGAAATCAAATCTTTTTTATTAATTAACAAAGGATTAACATCAATCACATGAAATGGGTGTTTTTGATTATTGGCCAAGTCATGGATTTCCCACTAGCATTTTCATGGTGGTTAGAGTGTTAATAATCCTATGACAAATCGCGACTAATTCTTGAGCAATCACCAAATCTTTTTAATTAGCTAAACAAAAGATTAACATCAACCACATATAACCTGTAGAGATTGTGCAATCAGGGAAATCGGTTATTTAATTTTAATACAGGTTTCCCAGCTCACGTGTTTGTCGTCGTTGTTGTAACTTAGGTTGTCTAATGGAAATTTGCATTGGGTCAATGATAGTACCAGACGTCGTGATTCTCCATATCCTATATATAGTTGCTTCAATCTTAACACCCATACTATAGGTGAGGTGCAACCGTGCAAGTGCCTAATGTGGTACTGCCTTCACTAGAGACCGGAGGGAATTGCTTGTACAGCTTCTGATCCCTATACCAAAGTCGTGAAAGACATGTGTACATTCCTGTGTCAATACTATAAGAAGTAATACTACTTTATCCGTGAAAAACCTTCTTCTGTTGGTATGCTGGGTTGTTGTAGTGACCTTCTTCAAAGTGAGCAACAATGCGGAGACATAGAACAGTAGAAGAAGAGTTAGGAGAACCCAAGGTGCTCATGCATGCATGAATCCCTCTTTTTCTCGGTGTATATATAGCATAGTGACAAACGACAAACATGCCTGTTATAATTTGCTTTTGAATACCTATATGGCTATATATGTTTACAGTTGATACTTTTCTGGTTTATGTCGTCACTGGTAGTCTGTTATGTTATATAGCCTGCAGGAAGGCTCGAAGCACAAAACTTATTGTATGCATTGCTTTATTTCATTCTTAGAAACTGATGAGAGGCGCTCAAAAAGGTCTATAATGTATTGAATGACTGAAGATGATGGAACCAAAAGTTATTACTAATCACTTGTGATATTATTATGAATGGCTCAAAGGGCAATTTAATGGTCTTGTTCAGCTGGCTAACGGAAATACTGAACATTCTTGTTCACTCAGATATTATGATTTTAAATATAGCTCATATTTTCCTGCTTGCAAATTGCTTTGTGCTTGATCTTCTTCTGATTTCGGTTCATTTTGCTATGTAAACCAATAAAAGTATGCAAAAAGGGCATTGTGCTCTTCTTTTAATTGCATGGTGCTCGTTTTAACTACTTTGCTTTGAATATATTTGACTTTGGTGGTCGTTTCTTAAACTAACACCAAAGAAATTTCACAAACTAGCCCCTTGTGCGCAGTTTTCATTGTTTGAAGCTTTAACATTGGTATAATATTGTCAATGACTTAAAATTTTTTGACACAAAGCTTAAATGTTGTCACTGATTAAAATCTAGCTAGTTCGAAAATTATGTGGCATACTGGTACATGAATAAAAAACACACGTCAGTATACTGATTTGCTTCTGTAATAAACCACAAAGCACACATTATCAAATCACAAACAGAAAACAAATTAAACAAATTTTTTTAAATAGATGGAAAAGTGAGGACATTGATCCAATACTACATTGCCTGTTTCACAGGACTCCCTTTAAGCTTCTCGTGCAGGTGGAGGTGGTGATGGTGGTGGCGGAGGTGGTGATGGAGGAGGTGGTGGAGGTGATTGGCGTCCGAAACAATGATCACATTGTGGTAGATTTGACCTGCGTCCGGTGCAAGACAGTTCACCAACCACCTGTCTTCCTCCCAATTTTATCCGATTAGATCCCCTGCACACGTAGCGTATCTCTGCCTTTTGACCACTGATGGGATCTGCTAGTGATAGTATAGCCACCAGCAACATTGTCGCGATGAGGAGCCAATGTAATAACGGTATTGTTCGTCCTCTATCAGACGCCATCTCAAGGCTGATCAATTTAAACAGATAGCTTATGCTTTGTAGGATTTTGTAATTGGTACTGTAGTATGATACATCATACATATATGCATGAGAATTGATAGACTTGGCAAACAAAGATTAATTATGTATGCTAGTTAACACCATTAGTCATTAATTAGCTTAGTGTTAAACACGTCTTTTATGAGTGCTTCTCTACTTACAGTTTCATGGTCAGTTCTCTAATCTAAAGGCTGATTTCGCGTTACACAGGAAAACAAATCTTTTATATTGGTTAACAAAGCATTAGCATCAGTCATACGTTTGCAACTTAGTTTGTTTAATACTACGTGGTACTTTTTACTATTTTAGGGACTGAAGAGTTAAAATTTATACATGTTTTTTTTCTTTGGCTTCATTAAACAGCTCAAATTAGTTGATTAGATGTGACTTGTGAAGATATTCAAGATTAAAATACTGCTCGCACATTGGCTCCCAACCATTTTTTTTTTACGGTTAAATGTCGTTGTTGGAGACAAGGTTATGATATAACATCAAGTTAAACGTGTATATTGTCATAAGTTATATCCCTATATGGCCCAAGTAATGCTATGCTATTAAATGGTATCAATTGAATGGATGAGATTTGATTATGCGAAATCCAGATTAAATATTGTCCAATCTTAACCCACAAAGATTTCAAAATTGTATTTGATTTAGTATCTTAAGTTTCACCAGATTGAATTGAATTTCGGCAAATTAAAATCCAATTTACATCCTAAATTATACATAGTAAATTACTAATCATATACCCATTGAGTCTTTCAAATTTTGGTCTGACATAGGTTGGATCACAAGCTTGTGACGCATTTACTACTTAAGAACCGTACGGTGTGTCGTGAGCTTGTGGAACGCTTACTAATTAAGGGTCGGGAATGTAGTGTACATTCTGGCTCACCCTTATTTTGTAAACCAAGACAAGAGTAGAGTATACTACTGCTAAATGCTAATTGCTAATTGCTAATTGCTAATTGCTAATTGCTAATTGCTAATTGCTAATTGCTAATTGCTCAAGAGAAGAATGGCTTTTTTTCCGGGAAAAATCAGGTTATTCCTAACAGTATTTTAAAAGACATGAACAACAACAACAGTTCATCTTTTCATCTCAAGTTCATCCTAAAAGAAACCAACACATTAGTGCAGAATCTCTTCAGAATCATCTGGTAATTTCTCTATTTACATTTTTTTTTTCAGTTTTATACAATTATGAATTTTGTAAGTTATAAAAAAAAATCCTGATTTTTTCATTTTTTGAAATTCAACTTTACCTTTTTTCTTTCTTTCTTATTTGAATTCCATTCAATTGAGCGCATAACTTCTTAATTTCAATGTTTAATCATTCAAATATATAAAATCCCTGAATTGGGATTGCCCAAATTGCGATCTTTTTGTGCTCATTCGAAAATTCGATTTTTATTGCAAACCCTAATTTATGCTTAATTGGATTTAGTTTGAATGACTCAATTTTTCTTGTTTAATTTATTATTTACTTCTGCGATTGTTTAAATTTGCAGTTATTTGAGTGCAAATTAACAACATACTATCTAATTCACCTTTTATTTTATTTTAGAAATATGACAGAAATTGTGGATATTCCAACTGATTTGATGATCAATATATTCTTAAGGTTGAATGCAAAAACTTTAATGCAATTCAAGAGTGTATGCAAATTATGGTACTATTTAATTAGCTCTCCTCAATTTGAGGAGCTTCATCTTGATCAAAACCTAGCTCAATCAAATCCGAAACGTCGATTTGTTTTCTCAGCTCCATACCTCTCTTCGGCTGAATTCGACACCTTTGATCATATCAGTGAGCTTGATAACCCATTTCGGATTCAGGGGTTTGCCCATGTGGTAGGTTCTTGCCATGGGTTGCTTTGCCTCACTAATTATGATTTGAATCTTACTATAGTCTTGTACAATCCCACGACTCGAACCCACAAAAAACTTCCCTTTTTGCCTAAGCCCTCAAGCTTGTCTCATCGCTATTCTTTTGGGTTCGGGTATGATGGGGAGTCGAGGGACTACAAGTTTGTGAGGATCCTCCAATCTGATGAGGGAATGGGTCCTTTCAAGAGTCAGGTCATGGTTTATAGCTTGAAAATGGATTCATGGGCGAGGGCTCCTGATGTTCCATGCCCTTATTTTTCCTACCGTGAAGATGGTGTTTTTGTCAAGGATTCTTTGCATTGGGTACATGAATCTTTGCTTAAGGACATTAAGTGTTTTAGAATTGTTGGGTTTAATCTTGGTAATCACAGCTTCAGTGTGGTGCCCCAGCCTGAGTTTGAGGAAAAGTTTATCAACTTGCGTGTAGGGGTGCTTGATGGATGTTTATGTCTTATTGTGAATGATTTGGATTACTCAGACATATGGGTCATGAAAGAATATTGTGTGGTGGAATCCTGGACAAGGTTGTACAAAGTCAAGCAATCACAACATCTTATGTTTCTCGAGTGGCCTATTGCGTATTCGTTAAATCAACAGAACCTCTTTTTGCAGCTGAATACGTGGAGGGTAGTTTCACTTGACTTGCAGACTATGGTTCTCAAGGATATTAAGGTCTGCGATTTCCCAAGATGTTTTGACACTCTGGTTTGTATAGAGAACTTGATCATGCTGAAGGATACTAGCAGTGAAGCTCTGGAGTCTGACCATCAGCAAGAAAAGAAGAGAAGGCGAAGGGGGAAACATGTGCATCAAAGAAGAACTATTAGGTGAAAATTTTCCTCCGTATACTATTGCTTGCATCTACCTAGTTAGCTATAAAGCTGAGTTATTATATCCCCTTTTTTCTGCAGCACGGATGAGATTTTGGATGAGGTTATGGAAGAATGATTCTCTAAATTAAATGAATGCATAAAATGTGAAAAGGTAAAAGACATCACTCTCTGCTTTTGATTTTTTGTGCTACGAGGTGTAACTTATAAACATTAACATTGATCTACTTAGAACTACTTGATGTAGTTTAAAGGCATGAAATTTTGATCTTCTCAACTGCTAAAAAGCTTATGTTTCATTGCTGAAGGGGAGGACTGCTCTTTCAATGGTTGTGGCTTTCATATGTGGGTTTCTGTGTTCTAAATAAAAAGCCCACTGGCATCATTTCTGCAATGTTTGGCTCGCTGCTGTCCTGTAGCTTAAATCTGTCTTTTCGCCGCCTCAATATAAGGACTGTAATGAAATAAAAGAAGCTGAAAGCTTTCTTGTAGTTTATTTCAAAATTGTTTCCACTGGTTGTTGTCAATTTCAAATTTGACTTGAAACTCTGTATATATTTATGAATGTATCTCTCTTGAAGATACTGTGTACTAACATTGTATGATTGTTGAATATCTAAAACTTGAAGTAGTGTATTCTCCGTGGTATGCTGTATTCTGTCAATCTTAAATCGAGTTTTTGTTTGCAATAATTAGAATTCGTGACCACAATCAGATTTATCAAGTGACGAACTGATAGATATGCTTCTTGCAAGGAATTTTAAGACTAATAGTTGATTTTGTTGATTCTTCTGTTGTGCAATATTCACATGATCACTAGCCATGGCCCATGGTCGATATTGGTTGATTTTGCACAAAGAGTCAACTCGGGCCTGAATGTTGCTTTGCACTTTACAATCCAGCAACTCGAGTCTTTAACCAATTACCCGAATTGGCTGTGATTTTGTTTATGACAGTGTTGCTCGTGATTTCAAAGTTTTCTACTTCATAACTTACAATTTCAATGACTTTACCGAGGTTATTAACAAGGAAAGCTATGTTTATAGCTTGAAGGCGAATTCATGGAAGATCATCCCGAATCTCCCAATGAAAAGATCTGAACCTCAGTGTTTTTACAAACAACTTCTTGCATTACATAGGCCGAAACGATTATCATAAGTAACCAGGTTATGGTACGTTTAGATGTTTCAACTTAGAAGTACGATATCATACCACTCCCTAGTGATGAGACTACTGGTCATTGTCATTGTTTGGCATTGCTAAGAGAAAAACTACACGCAACAACATATGATTTCAAAGAAAGATCCTATGAACTCAAGGTTTGGTCGTTCGATTATGGTGTTGGTGAGCATTGGACTCAGTTATTCTCTTACTCGATGAGACAATCGATACATAGGTTTCATTTGCCCATTGCATACTCAAAAGATGGGAACAAATTGCTACTATGGGTTGAGTATTACCCACGGAGGTTGTTTTGCTGTGATCTACAATCTCAAACAAGCACTTTGTATGATGTGAGTGTTGGAATCTCTTTTTTCGCCTTGTAGCAAGACCAATTCATATGATCAAACGAATTGCTGAGGAAGTGTTGTAGCAATCTCCAGTAAAATGGTGGCAAGAATTGGTAGACGTACATAGACTAGTGATATTCAACATGTACTGGCTCAACAAAATAAATTATAAATGTAGTACGAGTGGAAAAAATTGAAAATTGTAAACAATTCTAAACAAGTGCGGGCCTTAGTTAGCCGCACCAATAAATTCGTTATTTTGTTGGACACTACATTATGAGTCGTGGGAGGTTAATTTCACAATCGACTATAGTTTATAGACAATTTGAATTGCATGCTACTTTTGCGCCTAAAATTATCTATATTATACCATACAATTTTAACCCTAGAGCTTGATCGATGTCACAAGAAAGAGTTGTTTTCATCTTTTTTTCATTGTTGATTTGGTTTAATACTTTGATATTTTATCATGTGACTTACGTAAATAATAAAAAACTTGCAGAATGAGCCGACTTCAATATATACATAATTGGAAAGTATAATAACATATATATAATTCTTGGATATATATATATATATAGACTGTGAGGTGTGTGGCTCCGTAACTTCTTCTTGAGCTTCATTGTCCTCTTCGTCAAGCCACCATATATTGTTATTGTGATAATATCAATGACGTTTATTTGTCTACAAATCCAAACATCAATGCTTTGAACATGTCGAGTGGATATTCATTTTATTTGCGAAAAAGTTGCACTAGGACATTGTGTTACATGTTTCAACACGTCACCAATTTGCCGATATATTAACAAAAGGCTCGTCTCGATATTTGTTCTTGGATTTTAGATTCAATCTTTACGTCTGACGTTCTTCCGTTATGACTCTCGGGGTGTGATAAATAGAACTTTATACGAATATTGCCTAATATTTGGTATATATAATACCCTTGTAGCCTCTCTCTCTCTCTATATATATATACAGCAATGAATTTACTCCAAATTAAGGAGTCTTCACAATCTCAAATAGTTATTTGAGATTATTATTTAAGATGAAAACTTACAAAATTTGTAACCCTATTATATTAAAAGTCAAAATCCTATGTGGTAGGATTTGTTCAACGCTACACCAAAAGCTGAGGTAATGCATCATTCAATCCTTTTGATCTATTCATTCATCAATTAAAGCTACCTTCTCGTTAAATTTCCTTGTATTCGTTCTATATGTATTGTTACTCTGTATTTTTTTTTTTTTTGTTGAGATAAACATGAAAAATCATTCTTAGATCAGATGATCACCTAAACTGTGCATTCTCATGCATGCGTACATGTTTAATCGAGTCTAAATTACTAAGATAAGGATCTTTTCTTTAAAACTGGC